>JAKWJA010002490.1:23310416-23402963 GCA_027704765.1 Solanum habrochaites | reverse complement strand
GGATTTTGGGCCAGTGTGGAGGCAAAGATCTTCCTTGTTGACAAAATTAAGGGAAAGCAGTTTACTGATGAGAAACTGATTTCGGATACGAGATAAGGTGTTGCGAGGAGGAGCTAAAGAAGCCAATTAATGGATGAGGAAGGGAAGGTAGTTTTTTTTTTTGTGATAAGGGACAAGGGTATGTGTGCCCAGTGTTTGATGATTGATTCACACTATTCTTCCAGAGGCTCATAGTTCAGATATTCTATACATACGGGTGCTTTTGCAACCAAACTGTCCGTGACCTAAAGCACAATTTTGGGTGAGTAGAAGGATAGAATGAAGCGCGAATGTCGATTTTGGTGCCAAATTGTCCAATTGTCAGCAAGAAAGTGATGTGAACACCAGAGGCCGGAGGGAAAACACTTCAGAGGAATGCACATTCCTGAATGAAGTGGGAGAGGGAGGAGAATTGCAATGGACTTCGTGGTTGGTCTTCAAAGACATTGGGCAAGTTTGATTCATATGGGTAATGTTGGACCGATTTTGACTAGTCTGTCACCTTCATTCCGGTTAAGGGGACTTACAAGGCAGAGAGCGTTTATCCAGACTTACATCTCAGAAATGTTCGTGTTGATGGTAGTTTCCACTTTCCACAAATAAGAGATAGAGGTACGCAGTTTACTTCTTTGTTTTGAGGAAGTTGCATGTTGAATTAGGTACTAGGTTGGGACCTTAGTACTGCATTTCCCCTCAAAAAACGATGAGGCAGTCTGAGTCTGAGTGCGAACAATTAAGGTCTCTGGAAGCTGATGCTTCGTGCATGGGTGATAGAATTTGGTGTTGGTCATGGGATAACGTCTTACCTTAAGCAGAGTTTTCAGCAACTAATAGAGATCATCAAGTATTGTATGGCTTTGCGAAGATATTGTATATGGGAGGAGAGGTTAGGTTCCCATTGGTTGGGTGGAGCATTAGAGGTTAGACTTGGGGTGGGTACTGACCTTTGAGGGATTCATTAGAGAAGGTGAATCTATTCCAAGAAAAGCTTTTAGCGGCTCAAAAGTAGGCAAAAGAGAGTAGATCGAAAAGGTTAGGACTTGGAGTTCATGGAGGGTGTGGAGCTAGTTCTGCTGAAATGAAAGGTGTCGCCCATGAAAGGGGTGATGTGGTTTGGTAAAAGAGGGAAGTAAGCCCAAGTGGTATATTGGACATTGTTTGAAGTACCTTAGCGAAGTAGGGGAGGTGGCTTCAGAATTAGCTGCCTCCAGGGGCTATCAGGATTGCATCCCGGTTATTTTGAGATATGTCTATGCTGAAAAATACCACGGGGATGGAAACTACATTATTGTTGGGATTCGTTTCTTCTTGATGAGAATTGTCTTAATGAGTGAGGAGCCTGTTTGCCATTATGGATAGAGAAATTGGTAAGTTAAGATAAAGGGAGATTGCATCCATCAAGTTCAATGGGAAGAATCGACCAGTTGAAGAATCCTTGGGCAAAGGAGGTTGGTTGATGCAAGAAAGATACCCGCACCTGTTTACAGATTCAGGTACTCCCTTTCCCTTGTTTTTATCTATGATCGTTTCCCCCTCGAGGACGAACGGATGGGTAAAAGTGGTATATATGTAACCCCGCATAATGTTTAGTCGTTTTGAGCAGCAGATTTTATTGCTGCAAAAACTGCTGAGTCGACGGATCCCACAAGCACAATCATTAGTCACAACGGACCGTTGAGGGGGGTCTCATTCCAAAACACATAGAATTTTAGAAATTTGGGTACTAGATTGACTCTATAAACGTCGGATGGGATGGCAGGACGGACCGTCTAGGCATGCTGGGCCGTCACAGAACTCTTTAAGAATTAGATCTCTGAAACTTTGTACGGGGACGCAGCAGGACGGGACCGTGCAGGCACGATGCGGCCGTCACAGACTGTGTGACCCTGAATGCGGTCTCGAATGTGTTCTGTTAAATATTGTAAGGGGCGTTTTGGACTATTCCTGCTTATAATTATAAGTTAGTGGTTTAATGTAATAATTTAATTACTTGGGGTTAAAGGAGACCACCTTGAAATAAAAAGTGGGTTAGTTTATAAATCTTTTTATACTAAATATCTGATTATTAGGGTTAAAGAAAGGGTTTTTGAATACGGAAAAAAGAAAGAACAGAAAGAAGAGAGAAAAAGAAACGAAAGAGAGAAAGAGAGCAAAGCAGAAGAAAGCAAAAAGGTTTTTGGGAGATAGCTTGTTCGATCGCGAGTCTGCGGTGGAGTAGGTTATCGAATATTTATTCGAGTAAACCTTATAGCGAATGATACATGATATGGGTTTGGGTAGTATTGTTAAACCCTTCTATTAGGGTTTAATTGTATTACTGTATAAAGTGATTACAAATGTGAAGTTAAAATAAGATGATGAAGCGATTGAATCCTAAATCTTGAAAACCCTAATCTGGCTTGTTAATGAGATGATATGCCTTGGTAATAAAAGAAGTTGATGAACTAAAGTGATGAGAGTAGTGGAACGGGTGTCACGACAGACACGTAGTTATTAGTGGATCGGGTTTGTCACGAACAGACACGTAGTATTAGTGGATCGGGGTTGGGTCAGAACCGACACGTAGAATTAGGGGATCGGGGGTTGTCACGAACCAAATGTTAGAATTAGGGAACGGGTTGTCACGAACCGACACGTAGTACATGGAGGGAGTTAGTAGTGTCACGTACTGACACAAGAGAAATAAACAACATAATGGATCTTGAAAATACATAATAATCAATCTAATGAAAACCAATCCCAAATGAGTTGGCATGAGTCTGGAGTCCTCATGGTGTGAAGTTGGCCGCGTGGATTATTAATGATTATATAACTTGTTGATGCTACATGTGAGTATGGAGTTGATTATGATATATTGATATATTACTGTTTCTATTTTTGAGTTAGCGATATACCTACTCAGTACTCGTGTTTTGGTACTGACCCCTACTTGTAATGTTATTCTTGTTATTGTGAGTGCAGCAAACGTTACCATCGTCTTCACACTAACCGCCCACTATAGCCAGTCTTCATCACGTCGGGATCTCAGGGTGAGCTAACGGCTTCTAGTTGGAAGTGATTCTTTCTTCTTCAGTCTGAGCCTTTAAGTTCCGGCATGACTAGCTGTTTATTATTTAGTTTCCTAGACATTTTAGATTTAGTATTTTGAGGATAGCTGTTCTTGTGGTGATGACTTCCAGATTTGGGGATGATGCGTATTAAATTTTATAAGGTTAATGAATTGGATTTCCGTTAATGAGTTAAGTCTTTCCGCTTTATTTTATATTATTATGGTTGGAAATGTTGGGATAGATTGGTTGGTGCGCATTCACATTAGAGAGAGTTAATGTAGGGCGGTTGCCACTCGCGATTCCATTTGGGTCGGACAGTTGTACACTGTTCAATTGAACCTGATTACTAACTCCACGCGCTGGATTGCCATAAACAACATGATAATTCTAAAAGTATCTTTCTCACTATCCTTGTTCCAGAAATTACCCAAAATATATACGTCAATCATTGCACATAAGTTCTCTCACCACTATATTCATTCTAGAATTACTCTCACTTACTCTTCGTTTTCTTCAGGCATGCTCCTTCTATTTATTTTCCCATATCTTTTGTTTCTTTTTTTTTATATTTTTCGAATATTGTATTCGAAACTTTTAAGTGAATTATTACAATTAAAGAAACGAATCGAGAAGGAAAAATCAAAGAGATGAGAAAAGAGTGTATATTTTTTATATCATGATATTGTTTAATTCTTGATATTCAATATATTATGGCACGCTATTCCTGTTAAAGTTTTGCATTTAAAATGGGTTGGTTAAACTAAACGGCCACTTATTTGATTTTAATTTGTGACATATTATCTTTTTGATTAAAATCCATACACTCCATAAAAAATGTTAAATTATAGAAATTGGTGTTGTTATTGTTCTTGTTTTTAATATTTTTTCTAGAGGTATTTACACTTGTTGCATGTTTTTTTTGTTTGTTCTGAAAAAATTTTTGTTGGTCGACATGGGGCCTGTGTAGTTTAGAGATTAATTATTATGTGTTTTATGTTGAGGTTACTGGACAAGATCTGATATGAAAATCTAGAAAAGTCATTGGAAACTCTGTGTTACGTATCAATAAAACACTCAACTATGGTAGGATTGTTATTGTCAAAAATCACTCATTCGTTTGAAATAAAATTATTTGACAATCAGTTGACCATAACTCAAGTATGATTTTACTTCACAGTAATACAATTTGGACGCGTTTCTTTGCCAAAATTTTTATTCTTAGTTATTTGTTTTATTCAAAAGGAACCAAATGAAGAAACCAAAATAGCTATTAAAACTAAGTTACTGGCTACTCAAGGTGGTAAGCGAAGTTGTAATTGAAGGTATTAGAACGTGGACACTCATTGTACTTTTAGGAGAAAGAAGTTCTTTGAGTTCAAAGAAGAGAAAATAGAAATCATAGCAGGAGGTAAGATATTATTTTGTAATGTTTGAGGTTATTTTAAATATCTATTATGTCCTAATACATTATTTGAGGGGTTCTAGATGAAACGACCGTAAGAAAAAAAATCAGTAACTTGGTTAATTATAAATTTACTTGAGGATTTTTGAAGTAAATTGTTGAGAATCTCCTAGATAGTTTTGTCATAGTTCAGTGGATTTTAAGATATTAGCTTATTGTTAATTGAGATTTTAAATTAGTTTTTTTTTTTTTCAAAATTGGGGATGCACCTTTGTTGTGGTAGAAAATTGAGTGTACTCTATCTCCTAATAATCTGTTGCATGAAATATAGTTTAGGTATGGAATGATATTCTACACATTCGATATTTCAGTTTCTAATATTGATGAGAAATATGATTTAATAAAAGAAAATCAGGTGTCTTGCATGTCTCTTGGATATGACCGATCTACCATCTTACTTCAAGTTCCAGTTTTGTCAATGTGCTCCATATATGAGAACTGTCACGACCCAAAAATGGAACGTAAATGGCACTGTCTTATTCACCAGACAAAGTCAGCTTAAAACTCACACTTATTACAATAAATGCGGAAAGAAATTTATTATCACTTACAGTTATACCCCAAACCTGGTGTCACGTGTACAAGCCTCTAAAGTATTACAATTAATTCAAAGAAAAACTCGTCTCAAATGACCTTGTTTCTAGAATATAACAAGATCATAATTATGGAGAAAAAAGTAGACTGATGAGATGAGATGGAAACAACTACCTACAAATCCAAGAAGCACGAAAAGAAGAGAATGACAAAGTTAAACAACAAAATCCAGGATCATAACCTACAAAAAAAAAATTGTAGTCGCAAGGGGTGAGTACCAAAGCCCCACGGACCCATCAACCCCCCCCCCCAGCGCGCTACCCACATCACCGACAAGACCCTGTAAACCTCAAACACAAGTAGGGGATGAAATACGGGTTTTATCCTAACCACCCCAACCGAACCTCCACACCTACACCGCATAAACCAGCCCCCCCCAACCTAACAGCTCACGGTTACATAGCACGTAACTCAATATACATGCACGTAACTCAAAAAAAACAACCACTTAGAAAAATTGCATATATCCAAACTAAAAAAACACTTTAACCCAAAGTACATATCTCCAACAACAAAAATGTTTCAACAAATTACAGATCATACAACAGTTCAAACAATATTACACTATTCCTTCTATCATAAATTATCTTCAACAAATTACATATAGCCTTACAACAACAAGCTGTTACAATCCTAAATAAACAAGCTTCGTATTCAACAATCAACAAGGTACGAGAAAAAGCAATCATGAAAGATAGTAAAAACACAATATCAAAGTTCATTAATGATAAGTTATGTGCAATGACAATGAATATGACAAATGTTCAAGTTATAATGATGTATTGTCTGACCTAAGAGTACACACCACTGTCTTCAGTCCGGGGGACCCATTGGGGGACAGTCTGTCATGCATCTTTTGCGGAACACGACACGACCCTCGATAATAGTAACCATTGCGGTGGCGTGATACGTCCTCGAAATATAGTAACCATTGTGTGCGCGATACGCCCTCTGAAATCTAGTATCAATAGACGCGCGCGAACATCCCTCGAAATTATAGTATCATAGCAGGCGCGCGATACATCCTAGAAATGGTATATCCTCTGTAATTACTCATGCTTCTCAATGAAAACATAACATTGTCACAACTCAATGCCACGGAATAATGAAGATGATAAGTTCCTTTATAAATAATGAGGGGAGTGACTCATTTTAATTAACCTCGCACAGTTCCGACCCACAAACATGCAGTCAATCAACAATGATTGAAAAGCCCTCAACCCTTTTCCACACAGCACACAAAACAATTAATCACAATGCCTGTTGTTATCCCTTTTCTTCATCATTAGGAATTAATCAAGGTGCGACAAGTCAAACCCATCACCAATTTTCCTACTCCAAATATATACCAAAGGAAATACACACATTTCATACACTTAAGCAAGAGTTTAAAATTCAATTGCCCATTTAGTCGAACAATCTTTTCGATACTGTACTTGAGTCTTCCCCCCCCCCCCTTTTCTATAGGCTTATCAAAATCAGAATAATCATCCAAACAATTACCACCATAAGATGTTAACATTAACAACACCCAATGTTACTAAGTGTTTATCCTTGATACCCAAAAATCACTCAATTTATAATCAAAATTCGTAAAAATATTGATGTCAATTAAAATTTTAACAAACATATTTTTCAAGTTTTTTAAAACCTAAGGTATAGTTCCCAGTTTTTTTTCAAATATTAGAATCGAAGGGTATTCATATAAGATTATATTCTTAATATTCAGTAACTAATCTTAATTATATCAAAAATTAAAGATAATGGATAACTAGCAATAGAAATCCAAAATTGTCAAGTAACAAGACAATACCTAAACCACAGACCCCCTTAGATTGAGTAACAAAATCATAACGCCTGAAATTAACATATGCAAATTATAATTTACAGTATCCTTTGTCTAATGATTGGCTAATAATTTGGCCCTCATTCTCGTTAATTTGATCCCCTAAACAACAGATCACAAACATAAACTTTTAACTTGTATCTACCCCTTAAGATTCAAATTCCAAATTTATTAGTAAATGTCACTTTTACTTCATTATGGTATATATATATTACAACCCAATTCTAATAATTTTACTAACATAAAACAATTGAAAAAGGAAAAAAAAAAAAATGAAAAAGGGTCAGATAGTACCTACGTTGTCGTCTTTGACCTACGGTAATCAGAGATCAGAAAACCATCTCAGTTCATTAATGATAAATATTGTGCAATTTGCAATGGAATACAATGAAGTATTATGATGCCATGTCTGACCCTAGTGTACACATCCGTTGTCTCTCAGTGCTACGTGACCCCCCATGGGGGGGGACATATCGGTCCATGCCATCTGTCGCGGTGCACGAGCCGAACCATCGATAAAAAGTAACCATTGCGGCGCACGATACGTCCCTCGAAATATAGTATCAATCGCAGCGCGTCGACTCCTTTGAAATGGTAAATCCTCTTAAGTAACTCATTCTTTCGCAATCACAAACACTGTCACAACCAAGGGCCTTAGAATAAGGCAAATGGACAGCTTCACACAAATAATGCGGAGATGACCATTTCAATAATATCGCCACAGTTCACAACCACACACAATGACAAATCCACATCAATAATGACTCAACAGCCTGTCACCCTTTTTTACACATCACAATAAACAATAATACAATTGCCTTTTAGTATTCACTTTATTTTTCTCAGAGAATTAATCAATGGACAAGGTCAACCCATCACCAACACCGTTACTCCCAAACATATACAACAAGGAAATACACGCATGTTCATACACTTAACAAGAGTTTAAAAAATCCACTTTGCATCAAATAGTCAAAACAATGGACTCCCAAAACTTGATCCTTCCTCTTGGTGATTCCAAAACCAATCAAAATAAAATCGATTCAAAATAAAACCACGATGATTCGAACTAACAACATTCATATTGCTATATCTCTAGCTTAGACCCAAAAAAACTTACCGAATTTAGTAATAAAATTTCTACAATCTTATTCAACCAATTGATCAAATCGCATTTTATTCCTTAATTTCAAGTTTAGGGTTAAATCTTAGTTCTCCTAATAACATAATTGTAATGATATTATTATAATATACTATACCTAATATTTAATTACCTATCTCAATATGCCAAAACTTAAATTATGATAGAATATCTATAAGAATAATTACAACCCAACATGAATTCAACTAGCAGTAACCTAGTACTGATTCAATATACACAAACATACCCACATTGTCCAAAACTTATAAAAATCTTAAGTTTCAAAAGATTAGATCATTATTGGAACCTTAAATTCATTAAATACTAATCATAATTACATACAATAGGCTGCTATTATTTGTTTCGGCCGACATTTTTTCTAAACAACCACATACATGATTCTTTCTTAAATAAATAATATTATATTAATGTGTACTGCTACTTTTAGCAATTACTTTACATTATACGAATGTGATCTGAAATTACCTGAAGCACGAAGTGTTTTTCTTGTTGCGCCGATTGTGCCTCTCTCGTACAATTTTTTTGTCCTCTTTTAAATTGTGGACTAAAATATTAAACCCTACTATTTTATTTCCTTATTTTAATGTATTTGAGCCAAGTAATATATTAAATAAATTATGAATTAAGATCATTAGCTCCAAAATAACATTAATTATCTAAAATCACCCCTCTACTAAACTATCGTAATTACAAATAGCTCAAAATTTTCAAATTAACTTCACAATTTGATAAAAACTAACTCAAGGCAACTACCGAGATGGATAAAAATTAAAATTTTGAATAAATTTTTGAAAATGACCTTTGGGTAATTACATTATCCACCACTAAAAACTATGTTCGTCCTCGAACATAAAAAAAAGGAGAAGGAAGAATAACTAACAATATAAAAAGTTGTAGGTATAATTTTCAGAGTCAATGTTTATCTCTTCAAGTGGTCTCATCCTTAAGACAATTCCATCAAGAGTTATTGTCAAAAACTTAACTTTCGAATCAAAATTTTGAAGGTCTACCGATCAGGAGTTATTATAAAGCCACAAACTAATTCATGAAACTCAATCGAAGGTGAAACCCACTGGACCATAACACAACCATCATGACGAATATTTTATAACATAATCAAGGTAACATGTATCGATATCGACTATTAACAGAAGTGAACTTTAACCAATTACCACAAACTCATAATGCATAAACCATCACAAATCCTATCAAGATTCCTTTTTCACAACATAATATTTTCACGAGCTTAAGTTATAAAAATCCGATCTTTAGACATCGGGTACCTATCAAGGGAGAATCAAACTTATCTAACCCAAAGAAGAAAATGATCAAGTAAATACCAACAAGTGATACACTTTAAAATGCAAAACCTCTATCAACACTCTTAGACGATTGTTACTCTTCATATATAGTAGCTCTTATATAAGTTCTCATAAACAAGTTAGTACGTGTAAAGCTACTCGAAAGCTTAAACTTACCCAATGCAACACCAAACCACATCTAAAATCACCAAATCTACCCAAGCATTCTACACTACCAAGAGGACATCACGGGATCAGTACATCCGATCCACCACTAGGAATTCATCCATCTAAGTAAAATTATGTGTGGGCATAGATAATGATTTATACTGTAAATCATGTATAGAACGAAGTAGGTTGTCATATAAGATATACAGAACTAAAGTCGAATAACACTAGATATTTCTTCCTTAGTGCTCATATCAAATATTTTCATTCATACGACTTTATCTCTTTAATTTTCTAGTAACCCACAATCACCAATCTAGTCCCAATCATAATTGCTCACACACTTGTTTTATCGAACCACATATGCTCTTCACATTACATGACTAGGGTCAACACTCTTAATACTAACAGAACATCATAGACACACCAGTCATTTACCTCACTCTCAACCCGACATTAATATTAAAGTATTCTTAGGATAAAAATTATCGCCTCAAACACTTTCAAATTTCGGCTCCCTCTCTTTCAAAATAAGTATTTCACGATAGATACAAGTTTTACTCAAGGCCTATGACACTAATTTCAAATCAAAAAGTAGTTTCTCATCAATATAAGTTATTGAATCGCTCCCAAGTCAACTCCACACAATCTCTCACATACCAAGTTTTAACTATCATTCACATCATTATATACTTCATGTCAAAACTAGAAAAATGCTTAGTCACTCCAATAATAATGTATACTCTATTCTTATAACTTCTACTCGCCATCAAATGTCTATGTAACACATCATAAGAGTCTATATCGTCTAGTAGTTTTAATCCCCTCAAAATTCTAATAACCATATATAATTGTAGGTCCATATTGTTGTGCATCTAGAAATCACCTATCATAGTCTGAATCATTTAGCTCAATATAACAACACATAGTCTTACACACCTCAGTGTTTTCACCCAAATGAAAACTCAATCTTAATAAAAAAAAAATTTTATAAATCCCTAATAAGTCTATCGAGTAAATTCACAACCACAGCCATAACACACAAGCCATCATTTTAATCATTCCATTTCAAATTGTCAAACCACTCCAGATATTGCCTATACCACATAAGTATTATTCTATCAATTTTCGGGAAACTACTTAAGAGGATAACACATTCATAAGTCTCATAGACCATTGTTCAACCCTCATCATTTAGAATTCTATCGAAAATTATCGCCAAGCCATCACCTAACTCCATCGTTTCATATTGAAACATTTCAATCGATCACACACGCATCTTTTTCATCTTATTATCAGGTTCCCTAACCTCCAAACCATATACGAAACACCAACTTCAAACTTAAGAACCAACACGATTAATCACTATAAGTGAGAGAGAATGAAATTGAGGCAATAAGAATTAGAACGGAACAAAAATGCACCATAGTAGATTCAGAAGTGAACTTCTTTTCCTAAAAGTCATCATAGACCTCTCGAATATAGTAATAAGACGTCGCCATACCTATCCTCAGACTCTATTTAGACTTGACTTGATACACCGTGAGACCTATTAAAACCTGGGCTCTAATACCATTTTAATCACTACCAAAATGGGTGTGATGGCACTCGTCTTATTCCAAACCAGACAGTCAAGCCTAATCTCAACCATTACAATAATTATGAATTTATGTTCAACTAAAAATACCCCCAAAATCCTTGTTGTCACGTGTACACGCCTCTAAAGTATTTTCAAAATCCTGAGTCAAATAAAATAACAAGTCTCTTGATATTGTTGCTAGAGTAGAATAGATCATAATTGATTAAGAAGGTCCTGTTTGAGATGACAAACAACTACCTCACACACTCCAAGACGTCCTCAGAAAAGATAGATATAATATAAAGATCGTGGGCTATAACCATACAAAAAAATTGTAGAAGCAAGTGGGTGAGTACCAAATCAACGCGATACTCAACAAGAAAACGTCTAACACAATAAGGGGATAAATACGGGTACTCCCTACAACCCACCCCAACCGAACCTCTACAACTACAACTTGGCATACAATCAGCCCAACCTAACAGCTCACAGTTAACATAGCAACTTACTCAACAATACACTTACACCAATTACATATCCTCCACAACAACTCTTTAACAAATTCATTCCTCAACAACAACAATACTCAACAAATTACATATCTGGCAATCACAAGCTCAATATTGATCAATCACAAGTTCCCTAGAAAGCTATCTTAAGACATCAAAACACGATATCATTTTCACTAAAGATAAATATGGTGCAATCATGGAATAAATTCAGTAAAATAATGATGCATCTGACCTATGATACCACCCGCTGTCTCTCTGTCCAGGACCCATGGGGACATATCTGTCCATGCAACTGTCGCTGCGCACGATACGACCCTCAATAACTAGTAACCATCAAAGGCGCACGATACGTTCCTCGAAATAAAGTATCCACCGCGCGCGCGATCCGTCCTCGGAAATGGTACAGATCCTCTAAATTACTCATTATTTCTCAATGCACAACACTTGTCACAACAACCAGGCCTCAGAATATGCAATGACAAGTTCACACAAATAATGAGGAGAATGACCATTTTCTCACTCGCACAGTTTCACTACCACACAAACATGAAGTCACACTCAAGAATGATTTCAACAGCTTCAACCCTTTTTCAACCATACACATACACATTATCACATTGCCTTTTATTATCCTTTATTTTTCATCATAGAATTAATCAAATGTGGACAAGTCAAACCCATCACCATGTGTTACTCCAAACATATCCACAGGAAATACAAGCATTTCATACACTTAACAAGAGTTAGAAATCCAGTGCGTTAAATAGTCGAACAATGAACTCCAAAAACTTACGCCTTCCTCTTTTTGGTTGACTTCCAAACCACTAAATCTATTCAAATAAATAACCCGATAAGATTTCGAAACTAACAAACATTCAATATTGCTATATGTCTTAGCTTAGACCCAAACCTCTCCGAATTTACAAATGGAAATTCTAATCTTTATTCCAACGCAATTGATCAAATCCATATTTCCTGAATTTCAAGTTAGGGTTAATCCTTAATTCCGCAGAATAACATATTCCTAATGATATTATTATAAATATATTATAACTAATTTAATTACCTATCTCAATATGCCAAACTTAAATTATGATAGAATATCTATAACAATAATTTCAACCCAACATGAATTCAACTAGCATAACCGCAGTAATGAGCAATAATACACAAACTACCACAGTGTCCAAAACTCAAATCTCAAGTTTCAAATAATTAGATCATTATGGGAACCTTAAATTCATTAAAAACTAATCATAATTAAATACAATAGGCTGCTATTATTTGTTTTGGCCGACACTTTTTCTAAACAACCACATACATGATTCTTTCTTAAATAAATAATATTATATTAATGTGTACTGCTACTCTTAGCAATTACTTTACATTATAAGAATGTGATCTGAAATTTACCTGAAGCACGAAGTTTTTTACTTGTTGCGCCGATTATGCCTCTCTCGTACAACTTTTGTTTTTCTCTTTTAAATTGTGGACGAAATGTTTTATCCTACTGATTTTATTTCCTTATTTTAATGTATTTTTGAGGCCCAGTATATATAAATAAATTATGATTAAGATCATTAGCATCCCAAATAACATTAATTATCTAAATCACCTCTACTAAACTATCGTACTTACAATACTCGGAAAATTTTCAAATCTACTTCACACTTTGATAGAAAAACTACTCAATGCAACTACCGAGATGGGTAAAAATTAAAATTTTGAATAATTTTTGAAAATGACCTTTGGGTCATTACACTATACCGGCTACAACCAGAAGTAAACTATAACCAACCACCACACTCATAATGAACAAATCATCACATATCTTATTAAGATTTATTTTTCACTTCACAATTTTTCCACGAACTTAAGTTATAAAAATCTAATCTTTAGACACTGAATACTCACCAAGGGAGGATAAAACTTATCTAACTCAACGAAAGAAATGATTAAGTAAACATCCAAATATACGACACACTCCAAAATGCAGATCTCTAACAACACTTTTAGAAAATTGTAACTCTTCATAGCTCTTAGATTAATTGGCTCTAGAAAGCGTAAGTTGTGTCTGTAAACTACTAGTATACTTTCAATTATCCCAAGAACATACCAAATATGTCATATCGAAAGTAATAATCATGTCCCTGTATCTTGTCCTACCAAAGCACGTCACAGATCGTAACACCCGATCCATCACTAGGGATGGCAGCCTAGAAGTGAAAACATTATAGCATAAGATAACTATCACAACCTCAAAATCATATCCATCACGATGTAGCAGGTCACATAAAAGTACATAACATGTCAATAACAATAGATACTTTTTCCATAGTGGCCATAACAACTTTTTCATTTATATGACTCGCCTTCCTTTGATTTAGTCCACCCCAATCACAGTCTAATACTTCTTAAAATTTAACAAATACTTGACTCCCTCAAATTCAACATACTTCTCAAATACTCCTTTAAAGTCAACACTTCTTGATACTAAAACATCATAACCACATCGACCCTTTACCTTACCTGCACCTGTCATCCTATAAATTTTCTTACTACAAAGCCATTATAGCCTTTTAAAAATTTTCAACTATGACTCCTTTATTGTCCATTTAATCATAAATGACAAATACGGGTCCACACCCAAAATTGATAATACAATTTCAATTTAAAAAGTACTTTCCATTACGACACGATAATTGAATCACAACCCATGGCAACACAACCGGTATCACTCACATACCAAGTCTTCAACTATTCGTCAACCTCATATCCCTCATTCGACACTTTTAAAAATTCTTGGTCACTCCAACGATTCGGTATACTATAAGCTCATAACATTTTATCACTATAAAAGACCTATGTAATGCATCATAACTGCTTATATCATCCTATCAAGTGTTTCAATCCCTTAAAATACTCATTAACCATGTGGAATTGTAGGTCCACTCTGCCGAATATACAAAAGTTACTTATCCTAATTTGAACAATCTAGCTAGACATAAAAACCTACAACACCTGATTACTTGTCACTGAATTAAAACTTAATCTTTATACAACTTCGATGATAAACCCCTAACAAGTCAGTACCGAACTAGTTCACATCTCACTATCATATCTATATTTCACATACATACTATATTAATAAGACCACCCAACAATTAGATAAAAAATATCAACTACAATCATGGCTTATACAAGAGGACATTTTCCTCTCTCATTCTCAAATTTCTTCCCCTGACCTAAATAACTAATATATTTGATCTTTAATACACCAACTCTGTTCCTTTTGTTGACTTACTTACAATCTTGTCCTTTGCCAATAACCAAATATATTTTTAACCTTGTCTCCAAACCAAAACATTACAATGAAACGCCCCCCCCCCTTTTTAAAAGGGATCCCAATCCAAAGTAACAAATTTACTCTTAAATTATTTTTAAGTACTTACCAATATTCATACTCAAGTTATTTATCATTCCTTACTTATTACCAATCATACCTGACAAAACACCTACATGACATAAACTCCACCATGAAAGCATTTTTTTTTAACAACCCAATGTAACAACACAATCCCATTATTACCAACTTGTTAATTATTGCACATCTTTCTGAATTTCACGTATCTTAGTTCTCATTGATCACCTTCTCCATCGACCTTTTCATATCTTCGCGAAAATTCTAGCCATATCATTATCAAATTCAAAACCACAAAAATAACTCATACATAAACTCGAGATTAACGATCGTCACATCCTTTTCCTCAAGATGTATCCAATATTTTTAACCAATCTGATGATCTTGTACATTATATTTACCGAAATCAAAGAAATATGGTGAATCATGTATCTCAAAATCCTATTCTCACCCCATGGGAATATACCCTCTTTACCCTGCCATCCAAAGAAATATTCTTACTCTCACCTCTTTTTTTCGACTGCTACCCATATCAGCCTAATTTACAATCTATTTATTTTTGTTTCATTATGACTCTAGCTCCTTTAAATTTATTCGAGCAGTGTTTTCCAACACCTCCTACCAACCTTTCTTGCACCCTTGTTTAGTTACCAAAAAAAAACAAACACAATGACAAATATAACATTAGATACTCGCAATTTGTCATTGCCAGACAAAAATATAGTTAGCCACAATCTCTTTCTCATCTATTGCATCCTAATAAATCCATCACGAACTCCTTATTATCACTAGGCCCCATTTAGCCCTGCTTTACCGCAAGTCACCTCATCATCAACCAGACATCCCAACACATATCCACAATCAAATTCTAAGACTAACTAAATTTTATATCCTTTCGTACTAAAATTCTCAATTATCTTCACACAAGGACACTCGTTAAGACTTCCTCTACCTATAAACTTGTCATCCTAATATTGATTCACTTTCATGGAGATTACGATGAAATACCACTCATTTAAATCCTAGAGTTACACTTCACAACCTAAACACATCAATACCGTACTACTAAACCACCACTAAAATTTTCTGTACAATATAATGTCCAACTCATTCTCTGTAGTAACAACTAGTTGATTTTTCAAATATGAATGTAACATTGAATCTAATTATATGAGCATGTGATACAACTTATAATTCTTTAAGCAGTTAATATTCACACTTGACAATCGACGTATTCATTTTCATACCACTATTTCCACACCGCAAAAATTTGCTAGATCCACCACTAGAACATATCACACCTATCGAGAAGATCATACCCAAATAAACCACACATTTCTACCAATCGAATAGATGTAAAATATTACCAAATTGCGTTCCCATATCTACCTATCCTCATATTTCACTTCAATTCTCAAACTTTTTTTTTCGATTCAGGCCTATACCAACAAGCACTATATATATATATTTTTTTAATATGGTAACTAACGCTTACTCAAACCCCTTCAAATATGATCACACATTCGTTTCATAATATATTAATTTCCTCACCTTCATACCAGATCTACTCAATCAATAAATACACGCCAACAAGTCATATAGTAACTACGCACCGTGTCATTACATATAATGAGAGTGATGGCTTGGCGATAAGAATCAAAATGGGAGCAAGTACAAACCACAATAAAGATTCAACATGGAGATTTTTCCTAAAGTTCACTATGTCCTCTCTACTGGAGATAGTACAGATGTCTCCGCACCGATCCTCGAGACTCTACTTAGACTCTGCTTGTACCCACACGTGAGCCTATAAACCTGGGGCTCTGATCCATTTTCCCGACCCAAAATGACTTGATGGCAACTTGTCTTATCCACCAAGACAAGTCATCCTAAAACTCACCTCATTACAAAAAATGCGGAAAATTTATCACGACTTACATTATACCCCACACTCTGGTTGTCACGTTAACAATCCCTAAAGTCATTTATAATAATCTCAAAGAAAACCTCAAGTCGCAAATGAACTTGTTTCTAGAAGAGTACCAAAGATCATACTTATGGAGAGCGAGTCTTTTGAGATGGAAACAACTACCTCACAAATCTCAATACGCCTCGGAAAAGAAGGAATGACAAGTCAACAAAATCACCAGGTGCTCATATCTATCAAAAAAACTGTAGTAGCCAGGGGTGAGTACCAAACCACATTGTCCTCAGTAGTAAACCTCTAAAGCACAATCTTAAGAGTATGAAATACGGGCACTCCTACCACCCCCACCGACTCTCCAAATCAACCTGCATAAACATCAGCCCAACTTATAGCTCCACAGTTTACAATAGCACGTAAACTCAATACATAGCACTTAATTCAAAAAAATGAACAGTTAGACAACTTTACATACCTCCACAACAACACTTTACAAGTACCTATCCCCAAAAACCCTAACAATGAACATATCCTCAATAACCGTTCAAAAAATTACACATCCTCTATAATAATACTTCACCAAATTCTAACCCTCAACAACAAAACGCTTTACATATCCAAATAACAGCTAGCATTCACAATCACATCAGCAAGTCCGTAGAAAGGCATCATAAGATCAGTAAAACACAATTCAAGTTCAATTAATGATAATTATGTGCAATGCATGGAATGCAATTCCAGTATATTGATGTATTCTTACCTATTGTGTGATACACAACCACCGCTATTCTCAGTCCATGGACGGCCATGTGGGCATATTTTTTCCATGCATTCTAATCGCGGCACACGACAGACCCTCGATAATAGGAACCATCGTGGCGCGCAATTACGTCCTCGCAATAGAGTATCCATCACGGCGCGCGATACGTCCCTCGAAATGGATATTCCTCTAAAAAGTTTAAAAACCTCATTCTTTCTCATGCCATAACATTTGTCACAACCAATGCCTCAGAATAATGCCGATGACAATTTCACACAAATAAGAGGATTGACCAATTTCCATAACTCGTACCAGTTCCATCAACGACACACAAACATGAAGTCACATCAACAATGATTTAACAATCTTCACCCTTTTTCAACAATCACACATAAACAATGAATCAACATTGCCTTTTGTTATATCCCTTTTTCTTCAATCATTAGATTAATCAATGTTGGACAAGTCTTCCATCACCAATCCCGTTTAAATCCAATACTACCACAAGAAAATCACGAATTCATACATTTAACAAAAGTTTAGAAATCCCACTTGCCTTATTAGTCGAACAATCTTTTTGATACTTGAGTCTTCCCCTCCTTTCAATGGCTCCAAATCAGAACACTCTATCCAAACATTTACCACATTAAGATTTAACATTAACAACACCCACGTTACTTAATGTTTCTCCTTGATATACAAAAATTCATCACGACCAAATTTTATAATCAATTCGTAAATCTTGATGCCAACTAACATTTTAACCACTCATATTTTCCAGTTTTAATGCCTAAGGTTACGTCCCCAGTTTTTTTTCTCCAATCTAATTTGAATGGTATTCAGTTAAAGATATCAGATGCTTTAATATTCAATTCCCTATCTTACAGCAAAACCTTAATTATATGTGATAACATCAATCGAAATCCAAAATTAGTCAATACCAAGCCAAGCCTAACCACATGCCCTAGAATTGGAGTCACAAATTTATATACGACGCGAAATTAACTATATGCTAATTCATCCTTTCGTATTCCTTTTCCTAAGATTGCTAATAATTGGGCCATCATTCCGTTACTTTATGCTCCCTAAACCAACAGATCACAAGACATAACTTTATAAATTACTCTACCCCTTATTGATTCAAATTCCAAATTATTAGTAAATGTCACTTTTACTATCATTATTGGTAATATATAGATATTCCAAACCCAATTTCTAAGCATGTTACTAACATAAACAATTGAAAAGGAAAAAAAATAAAAGGTTCAGATAGTACCTGTGGTTTATCGTCTTTGACTACGACATCCATGTTTCTCTTTTTTTTCTCTTTTTTTTTTTTCAAGTTATAATAATATAATTGCTAAAATCAACTAAACTTATTTTAAGAAACATGGGTCAGTATCCCATGGTTTAAATAAATTATCACTTTAGCCTTTAATATCGATTAATTAACTCAAGCTACACTATCTTCAAAATTTCGAAAATGACCTTTCGTGTCATTACAAGAAGAGCATTGAATATCACATCAATCACCCACCGCACCGCCATTTATAAATAATTTCTTTGCTCAATATTCACATATAATTTTTCTCCCCTTTCTTTTGATATCCAGGTGCTAATAACTTTGGTATTCCAAAGGCAACTTGAGCCCAAAAGATTTTTTACAGCAACAAATTGAGGTATTACGGTTTTCTTTTTTAGTCATCTCCTTTCGTTCTTAATGAATAGATTGGTATTGTTTATCAATAATTTTTTCAACTTAATAATATATTGTATAAAACAATGGGATATATTTCCGTAATTATGTATTGCTATCCTATAATTTTTGTATAGTAAAAAATTATGTGCAATAACTGTCACCTTTTTTTTTTTATTGTTGGCAACTCTTGAACCTAAGAAAACTGAGACTACGTTTCCTGTTACAACCTAAAGAATAGAGACAATTTTGTACGTTGCAGAAGTCTTCCTCGAATCATTTACATGGTTGAGACTTTAAACTTATAATAGAAAAGAATCAACAGATGGGCACAAGTCTAAATAAAAGATGGGTAGGAAATGTCGATCATCTATAAATTCTCTTCTTAACATTCTCATCTAGACCATTTTATTTGGTTTCCTTAACTATTAGTCTATGTGCAAGTCTTAACGGTTTATCAATATTTTATTTATATAGGCATTTATTCAAACATGTGTCTGCACTTTCGCTTAAATAACATAGTGTTGAAGGTTTCTTTGGATCTTTCAATTCTCAAGCATATGGTTCTGTAAGTACAGTTCATGAATTTTTATTTTTGAATTTATTATTAATCATCATATTTTTAATAATTTCTCAATTAGGATGCAAATCTATTGTTTTCTTTTATTTTCTGTTTTGAAAAAAATCTACTTATTAGTCTCTATAATTTTGTTATGTATAAGAAAATTATAAGGAGATTAGAAATGATCATAGTTAAAAGAAGTATAAGTTACCTACAAATACATTAATATTATACATGTTTAATGGTGATCAAAACTTTTTAAAGGAAACAAAGATAAATTTAAAATTACATCAAGATTTAGTTTAAAAGATTCAGTAATTCATTATCTCTTTCTTATATTTGAACTTTTGTAGATTTTCTTTATATAGGAAATATCTTATAGAATTCTATAGATGGTATGATTAGGTAACTATTTTTAGGATTACTCAATGAGCGAGTTAACATTAGACTTGACAAATGTCTGCATAATCGAATTATGTTTGTTTCGTAACATATTTAGGCATAGTTTCATACAAGGAGGAAATTATTTTTAATTGTGTAATTGTTTTCATTTTTGATGTTGATACATGAATGTATGGTCCTAAGGAATACAAATGTTTGCTCAAAATAACTAATCACTATATTATAAGTCCGATGGCCGAAAGCTAATGAATTGGAGGTATTGTTAGAAAGTATTTTCAAAAGTATGACATGTATTTTCACGATAATATAGAAACCTATAGAGGTTTTGTGGATTACAAGTTACGATAGAGATCTAGCCAACGCATTTTAAGGACAATCTTTGGTGTTGAATTTATCGTTAGGTTGTTTTAGAGCCAAAATCTTTTACCTTTTTTCTTTCAGAAAAAGGACAATCGACGTTGATGATGCTATACTCTCTCTTTTGTTGTTAATATTGTAGATCTATCATATAAGGTCACAGTAGTGGTTTGAATATAGTGCCCGATTCTATTGTCTTTTTTTGTTCCATTTAATATAACTAATTTTAACTATACACTTCGACTAATGAAGGTGGTTATAATTTTATTACCCTATAATTACCAGTACCGTCTACAAGGTCTTTCAATTTCTTGCTGAATATGCTCTATAATACTACAAGCATATACCAAAATCGTAGACATTTTTACCTTGTAAGAATTCGACTTTTGTCCCTTCTTGAATATGACCGTCTCTGGGGTTCTCTGATAATTTTTTTTGTTTCCATTAGTTAGTAACTTTGTTATTCATGGTGCAACATTGATATATATTGCGTTCTGCACGCCTAGGTATTCGAAGATTTACGTATGCATTTTTATGCACTATGCAACACCACAAAAATTATTAAATCCACCACTAGACATATCTACTTATCGATAAGATAGTATACAAATAACCACACATTTCGACCATCGAATAAATGTAAATAGTTCTAAATTCGTTCCATAATCTAGTCTTTTTTTAAATAATTTCACTTTTCATTTCTCGAACTATTTTTTATTCAGGCTATACCACGCAAGTACTATATATTTTTTTTTACCATGGTAACTAATCTTACTCACCCCTTCAAATATATCACCCTTTTGTTCCATAAGTATATCTGTTTCACCTTAATAACCAATATCTTACTCAAATCATACACGACCACAACACCAACTATTCATATAAGAACTACGCACAAGTCATCACCTAAATGTAGTGAATGGAGTGGAAGAGATCAAAATCAAAATGTGACAAAGTCCCACAATAGAGATTGAATAAGTGAATATTTTTTTTCTTAACATCATATAGGCCTTCTTGGAAGATAAGTACAGACGTCTCCGTTCCGATCCTCCAGACTACATCGACTTGTACCCACGTGATACTTAAGAACGTGTGCGTTCTGATCTCATTTTGGTCACGAACCCCAAATTAGATGGATGGCACTCGTCTTCTCCCAACCAAGACAAGTCCGCCTAAACTCAATAATTACAATAATAGGCGAAAATTTGTAATCAACCTAAATACCCCAAAAACTAGTTTGTCACGTGTACAAGCCTCTAAAGTATTCCCATAGATTCCACAGAAAACACTAGTCTCAAATGAACTTGTTTCTAGATAGAACAAACCATAACTAAGGAGAAAGAAAGTACGCTGAGGATGACAACAGCTACATCACAAATCTCCAAGAAAGCCTCGGAAAAGAAGGATGACAGATAGCACATAAAATTTCAGGCTCGTATCTACAAAAAAAATGTCTAAGTCGGGATTAGTACCAAATCACGCAGTCCTCACAAGTAAATCCTAACTTACAATCTAAGGGGATGAAATACGGTACCTTACCACCTCCAACTAAACCTCCACAACTAACATCCTGCATACAAATCATCTATCTCAACCTAACAACTGACAGTTTACAACGCCCATAGTTTCCACATACACACTTAGAGAATTACATATCCTCAACAACAATCCTTTGACACTAACATGTTTTCAACAACAACACTTTAACAATTTACATATCCTCAACGACAATACTATACAATTACATATCCTCAAAAACAACACTTTACAAATATTCCTCAACAACAGTACTTTAAAAACAAATTATATATTCCAAACAACAAGCCTCAGTTCCCATCAATCACCAATCCATCAAGGCATTCACAAATCAACCAGCAAAACACAATTTGAGTTCACTAATGAATAAGTATGTACAATGTAGGGAAATGCAATGTCAAGTATAATGATGCATGTCTGACCTATGATACCACATGTGTCTCTCATTCCGGGACCCATTGGGAACATATTTGTCCCTGCTCTTGTCGTGACTTACGACACGAACCCTTGCTAATAGTACCATCGCGGCGCGCTAAACGAAAAATGATAAAAAAACACAAGAAGTAAAACGCTACGTCATCTAAATATAGAATCCATCGGGAGCGCGATGCTTCCCTCGAAATGGTACATCCTCTTTTAAGTTTTTTCATTATTTCTCAATGCACAAATCACTTTTCATCCAGCATGTCTCAAAATAATGCAAATGGACAGTCCAAGCAATAAAGAGGATATTACCATTTTCATAACATTACAACACAATTCGATTAACCACAATGATTCAACAAGCCTTTCAACCATTCTCCATTATCAACAACATCCCACACAACCAATTACACTTACTTTTTATTATCCTTTATTTTCATCATTAAATTATCAATGTGGACAAGTCAACCCATGCACCAAGTCTCATTACTCCAACTATAACCATGAAATACACACATTTCATACAATGAACAAGAGTTTAGAAATCCACTTGTCTCAATAATCCAGATTCACTCGTCACTTGACTTTCCACTTTCGTCGTTGAGATCCCAAACACACATCTATTCACATAATAACCACAGATAAGAATTTTTGGAATTAACAACGCTCATTCACTATAATCTTGCTTAGATCCAAAATTCCCCCACTCAAACATTAATCCAATCATAAAAAAAATCTTGATTCGATTACATGTTTAAACCTCATATTTCCAATTCCAATCTGCTTTAAGTTCCATTTATCAAATATCACAAGTATAATAATGGTCAATAACCCATTACACTTAATATTCAATTTCTTATCTCACTATATCAAATTCCATCATATGTAAAACTATAAGAAGGGTCCAAAACAAGCCAACTACGTGATTTTGCCTCTATGAAATCTACTTAGCTTCATATAATATATATATAGAATATATCCTACAACATATAGTAGTCTAAAATTAATTCTCCTCCTACAATAAAACAGTAAGTATGTACATGGTATACAGTATAACTAATCTTCAATTTCAATTTATTCTTTTGCTTTCTTTTTTTCGATTAATAGCCAATATGCTCATTCAATTTCATTGTCCAATTTCCAGCATTGATCACAATGCACATGACTTTCATTTACACGATATTTCTTCCCATATCCAATTTTAAATTTATTCTACATTATACTTCTACTGATTAATTAAATTAATTAATTATAGTCATAATTATCAAAATTAGTATTAAAAACTTATGAGTAAACTGAACGGACTACAAACCGAATAAAAAATAATGTCATTCACACCTTTTTCCTAAACTCCATGTTCAATAATTAACCATAATTGGCCGTCTTTTTTATACCTAAGATATAAGAATTAAGCCTTAGAAACTCACCTCGATGTGCAGAAATTTCCATGATGCCATCCTGCTTTAAGCCGCAGGTAATATTTCTTCCTTCCTTTCTCATTATTTAGTTTTCGATTGATATATATATTAAAAGTGAATAAAATTATTCTCCCTCCCTTTTAAATAGATTGACTGTTACCTTGGCACAAAGTTTAAGATAATAAAGAATATTTTTTAATCGTGTGGTTTCTAATTTAAAGTTCTTTCAAATGTATCAAATATCTTTAATCTTGTGGTCTTAAACTGTCACGTAGAAATTTAAAATAAAATTTTTCCAAAAGGAAATGCTCATTATTTTTACACAGACTAAAAAGAAAACAAGCATTCTTTTTTAAATGGGGGAGTAAATTTATTTTATTAAATAATGGGTCAAAATGTTAGGTTTTGGCTTAATGATGGCTTACCCATTCATCCCAACTAATAAAAATTTCATTATTTAATAAATAGTCCGTCAATTAATCAAGTACAGTTAAACAAATCTTTAAAGTTGTGAAATATGATTTTTCGGTCATTAACATATATACACTATTTCAAAACACTACTACCTGTAAGACTCTCCACAGTAACTTTAAGATAAAATGTACGACCCAAATAGCCGCGAGTTTGCCACCCACACTTATCCTACTATGTGAGCGAACCACCAATCCAATCCCAACATTTCAACCTAATAAACAGAATAATGCTAAGACTAAAAAACTCTTAACGAAATCAATTAAATAACTTCTAATTGTAATCAATACTATCCCCAAAACCTGGAAGTCATCATCACAAGAACATCTATCCTCAATTACTAAATCTAAGAGTATCTAAGAAAAGTAAAATAAGTAAAAGAGATGGTCCATGTCCGACCATTCAAGACAATCAAACGCGAATGAAAGAATCCAGTCCGAGCTAGGAACAATAATCTACCTGAATCTGATTAATCTGAGTCTGGCTAGTAGTTGCGGTTGTCCGAAGTCGATGGCAACGTTTGCTGCACTCCCACAATAAAAACGACAAATATTACAAGTAGGGGTCTACAAACACAAGTACTGAGTAGTATCATCGCCACCTCAAAATACAAAGCAATCATATTCAGATAATACATAAAATCGACTACCATAACCCTGACTCAGCAGTAACAACAAAAGTACCCTAACTATTGGCCAACCACCCCCAAACACAACTAATGAGGACTCATGCCTCCACACCATACTCATTTTGGGAATAGGTTCTTTAAATCTAGTATATTAACTGCTTCAAGATTCTTCTTTTACTATCCTGGTGTCGGAAACGTGACACTCCATCCTCTACTAGCCTTTGGTGTCAGAACGTGACACCCGATCCATTTAACTACTATCCTGGTGTCGGAACGTGACACCCGATCCATAACTACTATCCCTCTTTTCGGAACGTTACAGCCCGATCCCTACTAACTATCCTGTGTCGGACGTGAACCCGATCCCATTACTACTATCCTGGTATTGGAACGTGACAAACCCGATCCATTAATCTCATTTCTTTTTAGTTCAAAATCCCTCTTTATACCAAGGCAATCATCATTAAGGAGGGTTTAATGTTTTACAAGCTTCCACATCCTCATTCTTTCCACCCCATTAAATTACATAATCACACATGCAAGCATACAATTAAGCATATGAAGACTTTACAATACTAAACCCAATACATATCATTCCTATTAAAATTTTACTATGAAAATAGCATAAACCATAACCTACTCCAAACCGAAGAATCGTGATCACGCAATCTACTTCTCCCAATGCTTTGCTTTCCTCTTCGTTCTTTCCTCTCCCTCTTCTCTCTGTTCTTTCTATCTTTCTATTCAAAACACTTTTTCTTTTATACCCTAATTGTCCATATAATGAAGTATAAAACGATAAAAATAACCCACTTTTTATATCAAGGTTATCTCCTTTAACCCCCACGTAATTAATTATTAACATAATCCACCAACTCTTGTATTATAAGCATGATTATTCCAAAACGTGCCCCCAAGTAAAAACTTAACAGAAAATCCGACCCAGTCAGGGTACGCGCCTCTTGAACGGTCCGTCACGACGGTGACGGTCCTCCTGTCTGAGTCGTCACAAAGTTCAGAAACTCAATCTGTGAAAGATTTGTGATGTCCGTCGTGTCCAACGAGGGGGGGGTGTCCGCCTGCCATTTTCCGTCGTTAAACGTTCATAGAGTCGATCTCAGTACTCCAATTTTCAAATCTAAGTGTTTTGGACGAGACAACAAAAACCCTCGCCGGTCGTCGTGCTCATACCGTCAGTCCCGTGGGGATCCATCGACCCCAGCAGTATTACCAGAAATAAAATCTACTGCTCAAACGACTACAGGTCGTTACAATAGAATTCCAATTTACCGCATCGTTCGTCCTCGAACGATCACCAGACGAAAAACAGGGCGAAAAGGATTACTGATTTGTAAACATGTGTGGGTTCTTTCCTTGCATATCCATCCGCCTCCTCCTCCTCCCAAGTGACTCTTCAACGGGCGATTTCTTCCATTGACTTTGATTGGGTATGCAATCTCCCTTGATCTCACTTGCTGATTTTCCTCTATCAGGAGAATGGCAACAGGCTCCTCCTCTAAGACAATCTCATCAAGATATTGAATCCCAACGATTAGTATTTTCCATCCCCATGGTACCTTTTCAGCTAGACACATGAAATTACCGGGTGCATCCCTGACAGTCCTGGGGCAAGTCTAATTCATTCACGCTACCTCCCCACTCGCATCAGAAACTTCAATGGACCAATATACTCGGGACTAAGCTTACCTCGCTTACAAACCGCATCAACCCCCTTCATGGGGGTGAAGAAAAACTTTCAGTAAGAACTTGTCACCCTCCATAAACTCAGTCTCGAACCTTTCGTCTGCATATTCTTTCCTCGCTACTTTGAGTTTTGCTAAAAGCTTTTCTTGAATGCATTTCACTTTATCTAATGATCCTCAGAAGGTATTCCCGAAGGTCTAACTCAATGCAATCAAACACCCAAGGTAGAACTACATCTTCTCCATACAGTGCCTCAAATGGTCATATCAATACTTGAGTGATAGCTATTGTTGTATGAGTAACTCTGCTAAGGGTAAAGAAGTTTCCCAATGAACACCAAATTCTATACATATGCACGAAGCATATCTTCCCAAACCGGAATCGTTCGCTCAAGACTGACCCGCATCGGTCGAGGGTGAAATGCGGTACTTAGATCCACTAGTACCTAATCGCAATGCAATGTTTTCCAAAATTAAGACGTAAACTGCGTACCTCTATTGATATAATGGAAAGTGGAACTCCATGCAATTGAATCAATTTCTGAGATGTAAAGTTTGGCTAACTTCTCCTGTATAAGTCACCTGACTGGAATGAAATAGCAGACTTAATTAATCTGTCACAATTACCCAAATGGGGGGGGGGAGGCATGACTTACCCATTATCTTTGGACAAGACCTCCACGAAGTCCTTGCATTCTCATCCCACTTCCATTCCAGGAATGGCATTTCTTGAAGTGTCCCTCCAGGCCTCTGGTGTTCATACTTTACCTGCTGACAATTCGGGATTGAGCACAAAATCAACATGTCACGCTTCAATCCTACTCCACCACCAAAAAATGTTAGTTTTAGATCACCTCATCTAGGTGTTGCACAACCAGGATGTTAGAATACCTTGAACTATACCTCTGTAAGAATAGTAGTGTGAATCAAACCATCAGACAACGGGTAACATACCCTTCCCTTAATTCTCAAATACTTCCTCATAATTTTTGTGCTATCTTTATCCTCGCCTCTCAACACCTTATCTCGAATCTGATCATTTTCTCATCGTAACTGATTTCCTTAATCTTACAGAAAGGAAGACTCCTTGCCTCCACACAGGCCAAAAATCCTCCCTTATTATCATACTTCTAGCCTATAAAGTCATTATCCAAAGGCCCCGAATCTCCTAGCCAATGGGCGTCTAGAAACCTGCAAATGGGCTAGACTCCAGCTCCCTCTGCCTTTCTACTGAAGCATCTGCTACAACATTTAATTTTCCCCGAATGATACAAATAAGTGATTCATAAGTCTTCAGTATTCCATCTTCCATCTCCTCTGTCGCAAATTCAAATCTTTCTGAGTAAAGACATACTGTAAACTACATAATCCGATATACTTCACATTTAACACCCCCATATAGATAATTTCTCCATGCTTAATATGCAACAACACTACTGTCAGCCAACCTCCAAATCGTGGGTCGGATAAAAACGTTCATGACCTTTAATTGCCTCGAGGCTAAGCAATTTACATTTTCTCTTGCATAAGCAACTACACCCAAACCAGAATAGGAGCATCACAATAATCAGAAATTCTTAAACCTTCCACTGGCAGGGTAAGATTGGTGCCGGTAGTCCACAAGGTCTTGAGTTGCTAAAACTTTCTTCAATCGTCCGACCAACAAATGGAACACTCTGGCTTAGTAGTCCAATTTTTTCATTCGGAGCAACCGAAGAAAATCCCTTGACAAATCGACGGAGTAGCTAACTAAACCAACGAAGCTCCCTTACCTCTATAACATTAGTAAGGTCTCCCCAATTCTTCACTGCTTCAAATCTTGAAGATCCACCATCACTCCATCCTTAGAAACCACCATGCCCCAAGAAGGACCTTGAATCTAGCCCAAACTCACACTTAGACTTGGCATAAAGCTTTTCTTTCCCCCTAACTTTCCAATACCATCTCAAGTGATCCGATGTTCTTTCTGCTCTTTAGTATACCAGTATATCATCAATAAACACACCTGACAAAAGAATCCAGATATGGCTTATTAATCCCGTTCATCAGACTCATGAAAGCAGCGGGGGTATCGTATTCCAAAAGAGATTCTAAGAATCGTAATGCCCCATCCTGTTCTAAAGCGTCTTGGCACATATGCCTTCCCGATTTTCATTGATGCTAACCAATCTCAAGTCGATTTATGAAAGGTACAGCAACCTTGTAAACTGTCGACCACATCATCAATGCGAGAATAAGGCTACTTGTTCTTAACTTTACTTAATTCAGTTGCCCTGTAGTCTATGCACAATCCGAAACCTCTTCCCACTCCTCCTCTTCTTCTTTCTTCACAAATAAAATTGGCTGACCGAGGGGAAGCGCTCGGTTAAGAATGCCTTTGCCTACAACCTCTTGAGTTGTGCTTTACAACTCTCTTAACTCTGCGGGAATCCTCTATAAGTGGGTATAGAAATAGGCGAGTACCCGCTCCAGATCAATGCAAAGTCAATAGCTCTATCTGGTGGCATACCATGGAAGTCTGCAGAAACCCACATCCAGAACTCAACGGACTATCGAAATCGACTCAATTGAAGTTACTTGGTTTAGAACGTTCCTGAGTTGCCAAGAAAGCTAAACACCCTTACTAACCATTCTCTTAGCACTAAGAAAGATATGATACGAACTGGAGTGGAAGTTAGTTCACCCTCCCCACTCACGGAAAAAAAAAATCTGTCCCATCTTTTCCAATGTCACAGTTTTGGCCATTACAATCTAAGATTGCAAAGTTTCGAGAAAGCCAAGTCATAACCCAGAATACATCGAAATACCATTTCTAGATAACCAAGTCTACATGAGTATTGTCCCCACAAGTCCCCAGACAAGACCTATATACCTTTTCACTTCATAGACTCACCCACCGGAGTGAACACGACAGGCAATGTCAACAATTTCCACAATGTAATTAGGGCCAGTAGCAAATTAGAAGATACATATGAAAATGTGGAGCCAGAGGTCAAATAATACAGAAGCCATGCAATCACAACCACAAAGATTACCGTGATATGCATCAGATGTCTCCCGCTTCCGACCGCCGCCCATGGAAGCGTAACCACCTGGCCCCTTATCACTGTCTGCCCGTTGCCCCCTACCATTTGTGTTTGCAGTCGCTCCGGCTTTCCCGCCATCCCGGTTGGTTTGGTGACCACCATTACCTTGACGCACCCACGTCCTCCAATGGCGGCCTCTTCCATACCACCTCTACTCTGACTATTGGGGGGTCTTACTCTTTTTTGGACAATATCTCTTATATGTCAAATTTCCCCACATCCATCACACTCTCTGGGTTCAAGCATAGGTCTCTGGGAGAACGACGAGTCTGGGATACCGCCAACTCAAAGAAATGTTGAGACCGTCTGTCGTGGACCCCGCCCAGCTACACCGTTAGTGAACCTGAGTAGGTCGGGCTGGATAACCTCCTGACTCTGCCCTTGGAGTAAGAACCACTAAACTCCCCTCCCTTTACGAAACTTCTTGAGTGTGGTTATGCCATGTGAAGTTATCTGTCTTCACTCCCCTCCACCACCTCTAATCACAAGTCTAACTACCCTTCCTGAAAAGGATTTTGCTGGCAGTAGATACCTGTAAAGATGGAATAAATGATGCAAATCAAACCTCAATCCCTGTCACAAACCGGCGAATCCGCTCTTGTGGACTGACGCAAAGCTGGGTGGCATACCTAGATAAATGCATGAAAAACTTAGCTCATACGCAAGAAACCGCCATCCTCCTTGCTCTAGGCTCATGGAGGAACCATCTTCTCCTACCCTCAAGTCCTGGGTATATCACTTCTCCATAAACAAGTCTAGAGATATGATGCCCAATCCTAGGTGGGTGCCTGTGCTGGTTGACACTCCAACATATACGATCTCCACCGACTTTTGGCGTTCCCCCTGACATTGATACGTCACAAATTCTAAGCCAAATCGTTCTACTTCCCATCTTTGTGTAATGTTCAGACATCTACCAGAAAATCATAGGCATCCCCAGATTAAGCACCCTGAGACTGAGGTTTTCAATTTCAAGAACTTACTGAAAAGTTTGTTGCTGATCACTTGGTCTTAAGTCCCTGTAGTCAGTCGAGAAAACATGCCTATTTCCAATGAGGCATCCATGCGGGGAGCCAACAACATCTGCATGTTTACTCCCGAACCTTAGGTGCTGGTGGCAGAAAATACTGGGTGTCGCCTGATCGATAACCCGCTAATATAGAGCAAACCTGATTAATCATCTCTGGTAGGTTGGGGTGGAATTCCTCATTCCGCACTTGCTCATTCTCCCCTTCCTCATCCATCTTTACTACTTCTTCAGTCTGGTGGATGATCACCGCCCTAGTAAGCTAGATGGGCCCGGTGCTTGTCCTTCCTCTAGAGACGTCCTCCCGCGACATCTTACCACGTCCTCCTTGCCACTACTACTCCTCGTTGAGTTACAGCCCCAGTGGGCTGGCTTCAACGCATCTTGTCTTGCCGGTGCTGTGTTGGCCAGTTGTTGCTCTAGTTCTAACCATCTGCGAAATAATGAAGATGGTCAAATACCATTTGTATCACCCTAGACCATACAGACACCAATTGGAGCCAAGTAATAGTACGAAAGAAAGAAGTAATGGAATTTTTCCTAAAGTCTATAGCCTCTCAAAGAAAAGTAAAGGCGTCCCCCTAAAACCGTTTCCTCAAGACTCTACTAGCTCCGTTCTTTGTGATGAGACCAACGAACCTAAATGCTCTAATACAAGTTTTCACGACCCAAAACGATCCCCATTGGCACCCACCTTAATCCTGATCCTGCTATGTGAGCGAACCAACCAATCCAATCCCAACTTTCACCATAATAAACAGAAAATAATGCGGAATACTTAAAACTCCTTAACGAATCATAAATAACTTCTAAAATTTATCAATTTACTATCCCAAAACCTGGAAGTCATATCACAATAACATCGATCCTCAAATTCCTAAACTAAGAGTATCTAAGAAACTCAATAAGTAAAGAAGATGGTTCATGTCGAACTTCAGACATCAAGACGCGAAAGAAAGAATCCAGTCAGTCCGAGCTGGAACAATGCTCACCCTGAAATCTTATTATGTTGAATTCTGGCTAGATGGCGGGTTGAGTCGAGTAGATGGCCGTCTGCTGCACTCCACAACTAACAGAGAAAATATTACACAGTAGGGTCAGTACAAAACACAAGTACTGAGTAGGTATCATCGGCCAACTCAAATAGAAGCAATATATTAAGATAATAACATAAAATCGACTACAAACGCACAGATAACAACAAAAGTACCTAACTAATTGCCACCACCTAAAACACAACTATAAGGACTCATGCCCCCACATACTCATTTGGGAAAGGTTCTTTAAATCTGAGTAATTAAACATGCTTCAAGATTCATCTTTTTGACTATCCTGGTGTCGGAACGGACACTCCGATTCCTCACTATCCTGTGCGGACTTGACACTCGATCCATACTACTATCCTGGTGTCGGAACGTGACACCCGATCCATTACTCTATCTCTGGTGTCGGAAACGGACACCCCCGACCCTCAACACTCACTACTATCCTGGTGTTGGAACGGGACACCCGACCTTAGTACTATCTTGGTGTCGGAACGTGACACCGATCCCATAATCCTCATTCTTTTAGTTCATCAAGCCGTCTTTTTATACCAATGCAATTACATTACCAGGGAGGGTTTAGGTTTTAAGCTTCACAACCTCATCTTCCAACCAATTACAATTACATACTCACATCATGCAAGCATCCATTAAGCATATAGAAGACTTTACATCCTAACTACCCATACATATCATTCCTATTAGAGTTTACACTATGAAATATCATAAACCATAACCTACCTCCACAGAGAAATCGTGATCAGCACGCCATCTCTTCTCCAATGCTGTTGCTTTCCTCTCTGTTTCGTTCTCCCTCTTCTCTCGGTTCTTTCTATCTTTCCTTATTCAAAAACTCTTTCTCTTAACCCTAATTGGTCATAAAATTAGTATAAAAAATGATAAAAATAACCCACTTTTTATTTCAAGGTTATCTCCTTTAACCCCCACTTAATTAATTATTAACATTAATCCACTAAATTTATAATAAAACTGATTGTCCAAAACGCCCCTTAAACACTTTTAACAGAAATCCGACCCAGTCGGAAATTAACGCAGCCTGTGACGTCCCCCGTCACGACTGTGACGGCCGTCCTGCTGAGTCAATCACGAGTTCAGAACTCAATTCTATTGAAAGATTTGTACGGTCCTTTCGTGCCAAACGACGTCCGTTCTGCCATTTTCCCGTCGTGACCGTTCCGAGAGACGATCCTCTGTACAACAAATTTTCAGGATCTCAATTGTTTTGGAACGAGACAACAAAACCCTCGATCGGGTTCCCGTCGCGCCCATGACGGTCCGTCGTGGATCCGTCGACCCCAGACTGTATATAAACCAGAAATAAACTCTACTAAAACTGCTCAAAACGACTAACAAGTCGTTTACAAAAATAAACATCGTGTCAAATCTGTAATTCCTTCAATAAATCTTATAGTGACACAATTACTTAAGTTTTGTTTTTTTCTTAATTTTGATCTTAAAAAAAAACATTTCGTGTTCCTGTTATTTTTCTCATCATTTCAATTCTTCCATTTCTTAAAATCTTATAAAAATCATCTTTTCATTTTTTTTTTGTTGTAATCTAATCCCTTGGAACAGATTACTGTAGAAAATCGACTCACCTAAGCATCCACTTGAATCTCATAAAATTAGAAAATAATAAAAAAAAATCATACGTAACATAGATTGTTGAAGAAGAGAACAAAAAGAAATGATTTTGTGTTTGTAATGATTGTTCACCCGGATCGGATCGAATCTTGTCTACCATGAACACTAGTGTTGATTTAGATTCATGGTTATATTTGATTTCTTCCATATAGTAGTGATATCTTATTCTATGCGATGAATAGTCTCCGTTAAAAGGTGTACATAGTTCATTAATTGGGCCAATTGCTCACTGAGCGCAATATTTTCAAAAGATAGTGGGAAAAGAAACTACGCCTATTGACTATAAAACTTTAAATAACGGTATGAATTCCAACTTTTAAAACCTCTTTAAAGTTATCATTTTGCGTATTTTTTATGACATAAAATTCTTAAACCATAAATTTTTTAACGACTCACAGGGGTTCTGTAGGCTCATATAGTTCTTATTTTTTTCTTTTCATCTTTTATTATTTTTTGTTTGCTAATCATAATCAAGGACGACAAAAATTAATACCTAATTGACAAAGAAATATAAGTATTATGAAGAAATACCAAAGTTTAACTCATAGCAATATTTAACATGGTGATTTTTGAAAGATATAAATAAGAACAAATGACATTCAAAATCTAAAACAAAAAAATCATGATTTTGAATAATTTAACAATGTAGTTTACTTATATCATGAAATTCTAGATAATCACTGAATAAACATTGTCAAATGAATTCATCACTTTATTTAATGGAACATCACTTTCAAATAGCCACCCCCTCCACCCCTAGCTCATACCCTCTTTCTCTCTGCTCTCTCTCGATTTATCTATCTATCTATCTATCTATTTATCTATCTATCTTCTATCTAATTATATTATGTATATATATATATGTTATATATGTCTATATATAATATATATATATATGTATATATATATATATATATATATTTATATATAATATATATATATACATATATATATATATATATCCCTCCTCTCTCTCTCTCTCCCTCTCCTCTCTCTCTCACTCCCTCTCTCTCCATCTCTCTCTCTCTCTCTCCTCTATCTATCTCTCTCTCCCCTCTTCTATTCTCTATCTCTCATCTCCCTCTCTCTCTCTCCTCTTCTCTCTCTCTCTCTCTCTCTCTCTTCCTCTATTTCCCCCCCCTGCTCCCTCTACGCCTTCTCTGCTCGTCCCTCTTCCCCGCCTCCCCTACCGAGCCTGGCAAAAATTTCGGAATTCTGCAAAAGACATGGGTATTAAGAGAATGGACCCAAGAAACGAAGACGCTTTGGGGCTCACGTAAAAGCTGGGAAACTGACTAAAGCGAGGTTTTAACTTATTTAGAGTTTGTTTGGCCAATACTCAAAATAGCTTATTTTTTAAGTGAAACAAACTGATATTAAGAAAAAATCATGACTTTATGAAATAATTAACAATATTAATTATCACCATTATATAATGAATTTAGATATCCTTCCTAAAACACATTGTCAAATGAATGTCAGCACTTTAGTTATAGGAACATTCACTTTCAAATATCCACCCCTCCACCCTACGCTCATACCCCTCTTTCTCTCTGTCTCTCTCTCTATATCATCTATCTATCTATCTATCTATTTATCTATCTATCTATCTATATATATTATATATGTATAATATATAATTATATGTATTATATATATACTATAAATATTATTAATATATAATGTATATATATGTATATATATGTATTATATATATATATATATGTATCTATCTATCTATTTACTATCTATCTAAGCTATATATATATATATATATAATATTGTATATATATATATATGTATATATATATATGTATATATCTATATATATTAGTAATATATATCTGTCTCCCTCTGTCTCTGTCAGATCTCCTCTTTCTCTCTCTGTCTCTCTCTCTCTCTCTCCTTCCTCTCTCCTTCTCTTCTGTCTCCTCGTCTCGTCTCTCTCCTCTCTGTCTCTATCTCTCTCTCTCTCTCCGCTCTCTCTCTTCTCTGTCTCCTCTCTCTCCGTCTCTCTCTCTCTCTCTCTCTCTCCCTCTCTCTCTCTCCTCTCTCTCCCTCTCTTCCTCGACTCTCATCTCTCTCTCTACTCCTCTCTCTCTCTCCTCTCCTCTCGTCCCCTCTCCGCTCCCCTCCTCTCCTGTCCCCCTTCCGTCCCTTCTTTCCACCTCCTGTTTCTTCTTCGCCTGTGCCCCCGCACCCCTCCGCGTCTGTTTGGCTCCCGCTTCCCCGCTGTCCCCCTGCCTTCCCCTCTGATTTTTTACTTACTTTAAGTTGTTTGCCATACTCACAATACTCTTTGTTAAAAAACGATATTAAGCCCAACAGTAAAAGCTGGGTAGCGGTTTTTTGTTTTTTTTTAGCTTATACGCGGTTTTAAGTTGATCACCACTTTTTATCGTTTGTCCTTCATATTTTTCTCCACTCTTCAATACAACACACCCTAACATCTCTTTCTTTCCCCTTTTTTCCTTTTCCAGTTTGGCTAGAAACTTCACCGCACTTTTTATCCCAAACCACAATAACGGCTTCTTTTAAAAATCAGTTTCAGCCTTCAAAAGTCCTTTTTCCCTCTCTTTTCTTCCTCCTCATCCCACCGCCCCTACATACGTTCTCGCCCCTCATTTGTCTCATTCATTTTCTTTTGTTTTCTGATTCCTTTGATATCTCTTTATACTCTATTTTATTATTTTTTTTTCTTCGTTCCTCCGCTTTTTTATCTAGCTTCTGCTCCTACCCCTCTCTCCTTTCCCCCTCCCCCACCCCTTTCCACCTTTCTCATTCATCTCCTGCCCCCCCCTCCTTTAGCTCCACTTCCATCCTCTTTACTCTCCCTTTTCGCTTCCCTCCTCACCCCCCGCTTCTTTTCTCTCTTTTCCCCGCTTTTCCCCCGTCACTTTACGAATAAAATGAATTTGATCATATATTTTTGCATTTAAAGTAACCTATAAATTTTTAAGTAGACTATAAAAAATGCCTAGATTATAAAGAGTAGTTCTTCCATCAAAATATATATTCAAGTTTATACTACTGTTCCACCCAATTTCGTCCTAACATTTTAAAAAATCATAAATTTTAAACTTTATTTTCTTTGAATATTTCAAAATTTCTTTTATATGATTTAATAAGTTTATCAATAACTCACTTTTATTTACCACACTTGAATTTTTTATTTGTTAATTTCCAAATTTTTTAGTTTTTTTAATATCACATTAGTTGACGCTCATTTATATTGTTTTTAAACATTCATTTTATTCGTTATATTTATTAATATTTATTTTATATTTACTGTATAGTCTTAAAAATCATTTAATACTAGTGAGTTTTGCATATAAAAGTTGAACAGTAATTTTGGGTTCAATCTTGAGCCCATGACGAGGCCCATTATCTAACAATTTTTTTATTTAAAAAATAATTAGATCAAAATAGAAGGTGATGGAATAATATTTTAAGCGAAAGTTTTTAAGATTTTTGAGGGGTTAGAAGGAATTCTTTTAAGTTCCCACATTTTTTAGGCGAAAGCTCTGCTGGAATCCGGCAAAACACAATCCCAAAGCCCCTTTCTCCTTTTATATTTTCCAAAGAAATAAGATCAACCAGAGCAACAACTCAATGACTTCCACACTCCATGTTTTGGACGGAACAACAATACACATCAAACCGAACCCTCAATTTTTTTCCTCGATCAAAATGGTTTCTCCTGTTTCTTCTCTTTGCTTTTCTCACTTCTCTAATCCTCTTTTTCGTGAAAGACGCCAACCCCCCATCAAAATCCTCTATTCCATCGAAATAACATCACTAGAACCATTTCACACCAACCCCCTTCATTTTTTTTTTTTTTTGTCATCCCCCGGCAAGCCTCCAAATCGCCATCAAACCTTTCCGAACCACTAGAACTCTCCCGACTAAACGACCCCACTCTCGGCCCATTTCCTCTCCAGAAACAACGTTTTCCACCACCAAACAACCAGCCATCACCATATTTTTTTCGACCAACAACAACACAAGCCATGCAAGCTGAAAATCCTCATCTCCGGCGAGCTTGAAATTATCGAAAACCACTCAATCCCTTCCCTTTTTCATCATTTTTTTCGTTGTTTGTTTTTTGGTTTTGTTTTGTTTCTTACTTACAATTATTTCAGTTTGTAATTGCTCAACGAAACACAAAGTTCACCAACCTCCATTCTCTTCATTTTTTCAAATCTTGTTGGTGAAGACTTACCTCCTACCTCCGTGAACCTCTTTCATTCTTGCCTTTGTGCATATTTGAGTCTATATTTTTGGTTGTTTAAATGGTTTTTTCCTACTGTTGGTTTCATTTTTTTTTATTCAATTTTTTGAATTGTTTCTTGTATTATTTATTTTACTTTTTTTAGTTTCTGTTTGTAAGGTAAGTTGATTGTTTTTTATGATCTTTTTAGGTGATTTAAATTAGATTGATTTTTAATTTTTTGTGGAACTGTCTGGTGTCTCCTTATACTTGTATCAGTTTATATTTGATTTTTCGGCTTATACCTTTGCATCTAGACCCTGTAAGATAAATTAATGTCGTATCATATTATTTCCTAACTATTTTTAAAATTTTAATAAAAATTCTTCATAAAATGTAAATAATAACATTTTATTTATTTATTTCATTTCTAATCTCCCACCTATTTTCACTATTTCAGACCAAAAAAGTCATCGCCCAGCATCTTCGCCATTTTTTGCTGGGGAAATCCCAAGGAAAAACATCATTCATTGTAAGTCACCCTTAAACAAACGCGGTTGTAGCAACATTGCAATCCGTCCAAAAGTCCTCCAGCTTTTCACTCAAAACCCCCAACAGAAAATCCCCAAAACTCAAACACAACAATATTTACTCAAATTATTCCTCTTGGCATTCATGGATACGAAGTAACGTTTCTTTCTCCGCACAGTCCCGACTCTAAAACAACGAATCTTTCAATTTCAGAACCTTCATTAAAGTTATGTATTGAAGCTTAAGCCCGTCTCTTCCCCTCTTCTCCCTCTCCCCATTCTGTCGTGAACACCGGCCCACCAACAAAGAAGTCGTCCGATGTCCCCACTCAATACTCTCTTACTCACCATCTCCACTCCGGCATTGAAGTAGCTCATTTTTAAAAATAAAAAATACCTAATTCCCTCCCGTCGAGCACCCACTAATTTTCTGATTTTCTTTTCTAATTATGGTCAATTTTTTTCCCAAATTCAGTTATATTTTGGGTAACAAAAAATAAAACAAAAAAGAAGTTTTAAAGGATCAAGTAAAGGCAAAAAGAGAGAAATGAAGGTCTTGGAGGGGAGAACAGGGAAAATAATGATTGAAGAGGAAAAACAAATGGGGATGAGTGGGGCAAGAAGAAATGAAATAAAAGAACATGAAGATATCGATAAAATGGGGTTGGGGTTGGGGTGGGGGGTGGAGGTTGAAAAGTAAGTGTGGGGAAGAAGATTGATTTTTTTTTCCTTTTTTAAATTTATTTATTTCTTTTTTTAATAATTTAAAAAACTAAAAGTTACAATTTTAAATATCATGTTTCACTTAAACCCTCTTTTGTTTTTTTTTTTTTTTGTTACAGGCGTGTGATTACACTCTCTTGTCAGCACTCTTATTAAATAGCACATAAGGATATCAATGATCAGAGTGGTTTAAAATGTGTTTTATGGGAAGTATAAGGGTTAAGTTTGACAAATGTTTAATAGAAGAGTTCGCAATACAAATTGATCAATTATAAAGTCCACCAGATCCTTCCGCTTAATTTTTTTTATCTTATTATGTGGAGTAATATTATTAGTTCTTCATTTACATTAATCTTAAGAGTTTCTTTTGGTGACTTGTAGACACAGCTTTTTTTGTAAATTATTAGTTGAAGTTGTTTTCATTTTAATTTGAATTTCATTTGTATTACTAATTGTATGAGACTGTAAGTTGAATCATTTTATTTACCTTTATTATATATATGTATTTTGGGTTCATTTACTTGGTTTTTATCGTGTCTTTTCATAGTTTTTTGCTATTTTTTTATTTCTTTGAACTAATATCATTGTTCTTTTTAATGAGAAGAGAAATAAAAGTTTCCCAATAATCTTATTGACATTTGTTTATCATTATTTAGTTACGTATGTTTGATTTTTTATTACTATCGCATGGCTACTGTTGTGTTCAATTTATTACTGTTTTTAATACTACTCTTGTTTGGTTCCAGTGTGATTTTGTGTTTGACAAGTATTTCTCCATTGGTTTTTTGAGATCTCTACATTTTAAAAAGACGGAAATTTAGTTTAGATTTATATATTTGTGTGTTAAAAATGACCAATGAAAAAAATTTCGCATGTTGAAGGTCTTACCATTTAAAAACAACGAAATTAATTAGTTTATAGATTTATTTGTAAAAATTATCCAATGAGAATCTCTCCATAGGTTTGAAAGGCCTTCCATTTGTTTTAATAGAAGACGAATTTAATTTAGTTATAGATTTTAGTGTTAAATTGGCCAATGAAAAAGCTCTCCGTACATTTTGGAGGTTTTTCATATTTAAAAACACAAAATTGTAATACTCTCCAATGTTATGGTTTGGTTGACTCTGTTCATGTTGACTTTAATTTAGATTGTTCATTTTCATTTGGTGTATTTATTTCATTGCTATTTTTCTATTTTGACTGTAAATTTGATGTGTGTTTTATTTTAATTATAAATAGTTTATTGTTTATTTGTGATATTCTCATTGAAATTTATTTAGTTAATTTGTTAGTTTATAATATAATTTTAATCTATTTTAATGACTGCCTATATTGTTATTAGTTTTTTAATTGTTGATTTTGTTTCCCTCTTCACTTGTAACAATATAAAGATTATATTATTTCTTACTGTTATTTCTACTTTTCTTTAAGCATTTTGAACATTTCTTTTTCTAAATTATATTTTTGCTCTTTATAGTTAGTTCTTTTAATTTTATTTTTACTATAATTTTACCAAATATTCTTTTTTTTTTTTTTACTCAATTTGTGACTATTTTAGTTGTTATTTAGTTTTTATTGCATTTTAATGTTGTATGTTGCATACTACTTGTTGGTTTTATTAGCTTTTCCGTGTTTTTTTAAAAAAATTATAATAAATTGTCCAATGAAAAAATTTCTCCGTCGTATTGGAGAACCTCACACTTGTTCAATAATAAACGGAATTAAGTTTAAGTTTTACATATTTTTTAATTAATAAAATTTGGCTGATGAAAAAATTACGTCATTTACAAGGCCTCTGCCATTTTAATAAGACTAATTATTTTTTTAAATTGTTATTTGATTTATTTATTTTGAGCTTATATATTTGATGCTAAATTTATTAAGGGTGTTTTACAAGGTACCAATCAGAGTTTCTTTTCTCATCGAGCTATTCCAATAATCATGTATTAATTTCATTATTGTGGATATCATTGAACGTTGGCCAACATTATGCAACATTACATTATTATTTTTTTTGTATTGTTGGTGTTATTGCATGTTAATTTACTTGTAAATATTTTTTATTTCCTCCCATCAATTTGAAAATGAATTCAGTCGGACCGCACAACTTGTGACTTTTTCGAGGTGCCTAACACCTTCCCTTTCGAAATAACCTAAGTTACTATGTTATTGAATTTGTCGATGATTTTGTGTACCTTTTGTGTTATTGTCTTCAATAATATAAATATCAAAAAAGAATGATCTCCCTTCACCCATAAAACAATAAAGAAAGAAACTTTATTTCTAATTTTATAACTTTAAACACTTAATCGTAGGGTTATATTCCAAAAATTGAAAGTATTTAATTAAAAATAATTTTAACTTCCACAACAAATAAAAAAAATATGAAAGAGACATTTTTTTAATGAATCATAATTATCATAATTTAGATTTAAATTACATAATTAATTTTTTTTTTGATACTACACTCCTAATATTAGTCGTAAAGAAAACTCTAAATCTTACCCGCCATAAAATATCAATCAATCATACATACATACATCCAATACATACATATTATACATACATAATACATATATGTACATACATACATACATACATATATGTACATACATACATACATATTATATCTATATAACATATATATATAATACATATATATATATTCTAATATCTCTAGATATATATATATATATATTATTATATTATATAAACATATATTATATATTCTCTTATATATATATATATATAGGTGATATTACCTATAATATCTTATACCTATAGAATATATATATATATCACCTATATATATATATTATATATAATATCATATATATATATAATATAAATATAGGTGTATATATTATTATAATATATATATATATATATAAATTTCTCCAACATTTCAATAAGTTTTGTAATTTTTTTCATGAGACAATTTTGAGAATAGTATTATTTATAAAAATATACTAAAAATATAAACTTAATGCAGAAAGTTACAATAATATAGTTACCTTAAATTAAAAACTCAACCATTTTTTTTGAGTTTTATTTTTTTCTTAAAATGCGAAAATGAGTACTACTTAATAACAAAGAGGGAAAATATGCTAAAAAATAAATTTATCCCAAAAATTCACATATATTACGTAACCTTAATTCACCATTTCAACTATTTTTTGAATAATTATTTTCCTCCCATCAAATTGCAAAAAAATGCTAATTTATTATTAAAAAAATAGGAAAAAATGAAAAAATATGATTCATGAAAAATTTCACAAATAAAATATAGTAACCTTATGATCCTTTATTTTAATAATGTGGTCATGCAACGTTTGATGTCCCCAACCTTTTATGTAGGCCCAATAATATTGCCAGATGACAGTGATATCGCCCAACCGATGTATATATGCTAAATAACGATAAGGGAAACCCCACAACCATCGATGTAGCAGGCCACGTCCTATGTTTTGTTATCTGTCCCTGCTGCGTGCAGCCAAAGCGATGCGAGCAGGCCCATGGTCGGACTCGCTGACATTTGTGTGTAGGCCAATGACATGGGGGTTGGCCACACCACATTGGCTGAACAATTTTTTTTAGGCCACAACCCAAAACGACTAAGAAATTTGCATGTGGGTAGTCCCAGTCGACGTCGGCTTAGCAAGGTGCACATGCCATGAAATGATGAGGACTCCACGACTAATTTCTCTTGGCCGATACACGTGTAGTTGGCCGACGTAATTCCACTCAGATTCATGTAAAAATGCAGTTGAGTCTAATGGAGACTAATTAATGCCCAGCGGATGTGCACATGCCACGGTTAGATGCATGCATACCTTTACTGATGGTCTGCCTTGAGTACGTAAGCCTGTCTACGTGCAGGAACACGTCAAAAATCGTGCAGTCCGTTGGATGATGATTTATTGTCATTGGCTGATGTCACAGTATGATGGCGTGTAGGACATCACACGCAGTCGCTAAGTCGAGTGACATGCCACGACTGATTTGACGCCCAATTGATGCGCACATTCCCCTTTTGAATGAGATCAGACTTGGGCGATGTCCTATGACTTTGGCCAATGCTCACAGGACATGATTATGTAACCCTAACTACGGCACACCCCAAAAAACCCCATGGTGGTGCTTGCACGCTCTGCTGTTTCCTTCCATAGGCCAGACGTTGTTCGCCACTGCGACACAAATCTATGGTCTTGTGTAGTGTCAGATGGACACTGTCCCTAGCTATTACACACACTGCATTTGATGTGTCATGTCTTTGTCGATGCTTCCTGACATTTACTATATCGTTTTTCCAAATACGCACATGCAACATCCGATGCGTTCACGCCATCACCGATGTCATTTGGCCTTTTGCCAATACTAGACGGCCACGTCCTGATGTTTGTCCGCAATTATGCTCATACATATCGTTTGATGCATGCCATTCCTTGGATTTTCGCCTGACAATGGCCGATGCAAGGCAGGCAACACATGAGGTCGCCCAGTCGATGCACAACGCGCCAACAATTAAGGCCTGCAGGCCTTGGACGCTGTCATATGACGTTGGCCCGATTCATGTAGGTTATGAATGAGTGTCGCCCATCCCATCCGCCATGCACGCATAAGCCGTGCAGGCCTTGGTTGATGTTGATTAGCCGTTGAGGTATCATTTCCATTATAGCTGATGCTACGTCCATGCTTTCATTCATGACTGATGACGCCTATCCTATATGTACACACCACGTTTGATGCATGCCCTGCCTGCCTTGGCGATATCTCCAGACATGGAAGGCGTCATTTGTCCTTATATGCACATGCTACAACCTGATGCATGAAATCCATGAACCGTTGTCTTCTTTTGTTGTCCCACTGATCGCATGCAACGACTTATTCGGTCGGCCAGCCAATGGCAAATAATGCCCAACGTGCTTACAAGGCTGGCTTATTTCCATATTACATTAGCGGATCGTGTAGGCAAAAATGAAATGTCGCCCATCTGATGCACAAAAACCCGGCGCCACATTGTTTAAGCTGTCCAGCCTTGTTGATGCTGATTTTCGAAGACTTCGTTTTCCCACTTGACACATGCTATTATGATTACTTGAGATAAAGAAACGATTGTGCCCTAGTTATATTTACACACCCCGTTTGCATTCATTCCTTGGCAGATGTCGCCTTACATTGGCTGCATCGTTTTCCATCCACATGTTTCGCGCGATATGTGGGGGTCTGCTGATGTCTTTCGTAACCATTGTCAATGCACGCAGGCATGATTTGAATGGCACTTGATTCGATGCGCACCTACCATATTAATTGCATGCATGACTTGGTCGATGTCACCTGAGATTGCGATGAATACAATTTACAATATTACACACATTCTATTCCCGATGCATACAGGCCATGAATGCTATTTATCCCTGTTGCTAATCGGGCAGGCCCATGACATTTGCCCAGCCGATTGCCACTTGCACAACTGAGTGTTGCAGGCCTTGGATACTGTCCATATGACATTGGCCAATTCTTGTAAGCCATAAAAAATGTCGACAGCTAATGCCCACACACACACGTGAGCTTGCAGGTCTTGGCTGATTGCTGATGCCATTGGAAGATGTCGTTTGCTCGTGCGATATTATACCTCCGAATGCTGCAGAAATGACATCTGGCACCTAGCCGATGTGCACACACCACGTTTGATGCATTCATGCCATGGTAGATGTCTCTTGACATTGGCACTAGTGGTTTTCCATATACGGACATGCTACGCCCGATATGCGCAATCCATGACCGATGTCTTCTACGGTTAGACGATGCAAGCAGTCCATGACTAATGTCATTTGTTCGATGCACACACACTATTCATTATGCGTGCATGACTTGGGATGATATCGCATGATGTTGGTTGATATCGTACCCATATGCGCTTTTCTAGGTAGGCCAAGATTGATGACGGCAGGCGTTGTTGACGCGTGTATACCACAACCGATATCGCCAAGCTGATTAGCACATGCAACATGTGATGCATGCAGGTCATAACCGATGTCACCTACCGTTGTGCACACACTATGTTTGATGCGTTTAGGCTTGTTTAATGTCACTTGACATTTTTCGTATACACACATGTTAGGCTGATGTGTGCAGGCTATAACAGCTTTCCTTTGCCGTTGGACTATATGGGCAGGACACAACTTTTGTTTCCCTGTCTATTCGCACACAACTTGTTTGATGTGTAAATGTTCCCTGACATCAGTAGACTTTATTTTCCATATTTGCACATTCGATGTTTACAGTCCATGACCGATGTCAACGGTTGTTGGCCGATGTGCGCATCCCACGACTGCGGTAGCCTATATGATGCACACATGAAACATTTGATGTGTGCAAACCATGACCGATATCGCCTGACAATGGCAGACTTCGTTATCCAGTAGCACACATGCTACGACAGTTGCGTGCAGGCCATGACCAATGACGCACAACCAATGAGCATACACTATGTTTGATGCGCGCAGGCCTTGCACAATGTCTTCTGACGTCAGAAAACGTCGTTTGCCATATGCGCATAGGTTATATCGTTGTGTTCTATCCATGACCAATGTCATCCTGCCATAGGTGGAATATGCGCAAGCCACAAATAAAATGTCCGCTCTGTCGATGCACGTCACACCATTGTTGATGCTTGTTGCCTTGGCTGATGCCTGATTTCCATTGGCAGAACGTCGTTCTCCACATGCCGCACACGATATACTGATACGTGCAGACATGACCAGATATCACCTAGCCGATGCACAAACCCCACATTTGATTTTTGCCTGCCTGCCGATTCCTAAGACATTGGCAAACAACGTTTGCTGTACAAGCACATGCAACATCCATTCGTGCAGCCATGACCAATGTTTCTTCCATTCGCGCCAATAGCAACTGATCAGACCCATATTGCCAATCTATGCGCACAAGAATGTTTGATGGTGCATTCCTTGGATGATATCGCATGACATGAGCCATTGGAACATGCACACATTGATGTTGCCTAGTTGATGCACACACACGTTATAGTTAATTCTTACAAACATGACTTTGACGATGAATACGAAGTTGCCGATGGCAGGTAGGCACGAAGTAAGTTCGCATAGCCGCTGCAAGCAAATGTAAGGGTCTGATGTTTGTAGGCCATGAAGGTTGATCCTACCTGATGTGCAACACAACCACTTTTGATTCATGCATGCCTTGAAGATGGTCACTAACATGGCATAACATTGTATTCCTTAAAATAATGCACATGCTACGCCCGATTTGTGCAGGCCTTGACCGATGTCTTTTTTTTGTTGATCGATGCGCGCAGGCCATGATTGAAGTTGCGCAAACCATGTGCACATGCCACAACTGATGATTGGTAAGGCCTTTTCCGATGTCATATGACATTGACACGATGCGTCTAGGGCATGAATAATATCTCCACCCGGCCGATGACACCATGCCACAGACGTGATCTTTGAGGCCTTGGATGATGTTGGGTCATTAGAAGACATTGTTTACACATTCGCACATGTACATCGATCTTTTAGCATGACTGATGACTACCTCGATGATTGTTGCATACCCGCCAGGTTTGATGCTGCAGTCTGGACATTGTTCTTGACATCGAATGGGTCATTTTCCATATAAGCACATATTACACCTGATGCGTGCAAGCCATGACCGATGTCTTTTGCGGATGGGCAATGCACACAACCAATTACTGTTGTCTCCTGCTCGATACACACACACACCATGTTTGATGCGTGGAAGACTTGGAAAATGTCGTCTGATGTTGGTATACGTCGTCAACCATATGTGCACGTCGGATGCAAGCAGGCCATAACCGATGACGACTGACGTTGTCTAATCCTGCATGCGATGATCGATGTTGCCAAGCTGATTAGCACATGCAACATATGATCTGTTCATACCATGACCCATGTCGCCTATTGGAGCGCACACACCATGTTTGATGCGTGTAGGCCATGTCCAATGTCGCCTGACGTCTACAGACATTTTCCATATGCGAATATGCTAACTTCTGTGTGCAGGCCATGACCGATATCATTTTCTATTGACAGATATGTGCAGGCCACAATTTTTGCCGCCTAGTCAATGCGCACCCAACCCGTTTAATGCGTAAAGCCCTTGAATGATGTCCCCTTACATAAGTAGACGTCGTTTGCCATATAAGCACTTCCTATGTGTGCATGCAATGACAGATTTCAACCTTTGTTGGTCGATGTGTGCATGATATGACAGATGTGGCCCATCTGATGCACCCATGCAATGTTTGATGCCTGCCAACCATTATATATGCCGCCTGCCATTGCGCACACACAATATTTGATGTGTGCAGGCCTTGACTAATGTCCCTTGACAATGACAGAGGTTGTTATCTAGAAGCGCACATGCTATGTTCGATGTGTGCAGACCATAACCAATGTTGCCCAGCCGATGTGCACACACCACATTTTATGCGTGCAGGCCTTTGTCGATGTCGCCTGACGTCTGCAAACATAATTTTCCATATACGCACATGTTACGCCGTTGCGTGCTGGCCATGACCAATGTCGTCTGCCATTGGCTGATGTGCGTAAGCCACGATAGATATCGCTTCATCGTTGTTCACACACCACGTTTGATTTGTGCGAGCCTTTGAGAATGTCTCCTAATGTTGGTGGACGTTATTTTTCATATGCGCAAGTCCGATGCGTGCGGTGTCTTGTGTCATTCGCCGATGCGCATGTTTGATGCCCTCATGCTACGTCCTATGCTTGGCCCACTTGGAGCTCTTGATTTCGTTGAGTCATTTCTAACTTAGAGGAGTAGGCATCACATTTTGAATGAATCAAAATGAACATGTACAACCCTAATATGTATGTTCTAAGGTACAACCACACATTTGATTCTTATCATAAATAAGTTTTATATATATAATAGTATAGTGTTCAACATTTTTTTTATGGGCAAATCATGAATATGAGTAATTAATTAATAAAAATAGAATTTATAAAAGAAAAAATAAAATTAATGCCAAAAATTAAAAATTAAATAGAGTTACCTTATTTTCAATAATTTCAACAATTTTTTGTAATTTTATTTTGTTTGCGAATCTCGAGAATGAGTAATTAATTTATAGAAAATAGGAAAAATATGATAAAAATATAAAACTAACGCCAAAAATTCATAAATAAATATCTATACCTTAAATTCAACAATTTTAATAATTTTTTTGAATTTTCATTTTTTTGTCGAATCGCGAAAATGAGTAATAAACTAACAAAAATATGATAAAAATATAAAATTTATGCCAAAAATTCACATATAATTATAGTAACCTTATATTTAACAATTTCATCTATTTTTTAAATAATTATTTTTAGCCCGGCAAATCCCAAAAAAAATGTGTAAATAAAATATTACAAAATAAGAAAAAAAATATGAAATTAACGCAAAAAATTCACATATAAATATAGTAACCTTAAGTTCCTTTATTGCAACAATGCGGTCACGCAACGTCTCACTTGCCCAAACCGATGTATATAGGCCACGAACGATGGAACCATACGATGTTTGACATCAGATGACCAAAGTGTGTATTGCTAAATACGATAAAGGCAGCCCATATTCAACGTCCAAAAATTGATATATGCAGGACACGTCCGATGTTGGTTTAACGTAGTGTGCTGGCCAAAGTCGATGCGGGCAGGCCATGTTTGACTTTGCTGACAGTTAATTGTAGGCCATGGGCGATGGGGAAAGGCCACGCCTAATGTTGGATGAACAATGTTCGTAGGTCCCGCCTGAAGACGACTGAGTATTGTGCACAATACGAGCAATCCACGGTAGACGTCGGCCGAACAAGGTGCATATGCCACAAGTAAAAGGGTACTCCACGACCAAATCTCCTTGCTGATGACACATGTCGTTGGCTGACGTGCACATTTCACATCAAATGCATGTAAAAATCGATTGATGATGAATGGAATACGCCAATTTGTCCAAGCTATGCGCACATGCCAGGCTAGATGAATGCATTCCTTGACTGATGGTACCTGTCGTTGAGTGACATAGCCTGCCAATGCGCGTAGGACACATCAGATGTGTGCAGGACTTTGATGATGTTGTCTGTTGTTGGCTGATGTCGCCAAGACGATATGAACATGCCACGACTTATATTGCCCAGTCGATCGCACACTTCACTTTTGATGCGTGCAGGCCTTGGCTGATGTCATCTAACATAGGTTGATGCTTGCAGGACATGAACGATGTCTCCCTACCGATGCACACACGACATGGGTGATGTTTGCAAGCCTTGACTTTTGCTGATGCCATTGGCAAATGTCATTCACCTGATGCGCTCAAGCTATGTTTATGAGTACATCCCATGACCGATGTCACCTAGCCGATGCACAAACACCACATTTTATGTGTGCTTGTCTTGCCTGGTACGGCCAGATATTAGCAGATATCATTTGTCAATACAGGCACATGAAACATTTGATGCTTGCAGGCAATGACCAATGTCGTCTGCCTTTGACCAATGCGCGAAGGCCACGACCGGTGTCTCCGAATCGATGCGCGCACACAATATTTGATTCGTGCAGGCCTTGGAAGATGTCTCCTGACATTGGTCGATGCAAGGAGGCCATAACTGATGTTTCCCAGTTGATGCGCACATGCCACAACTAATGCTCGCTGGCCTTGGACAATGTTACATGACGTTGGCCGATGTGTGTAGGCCACGAATGGTGTCGCCCAGCCGATACACACACACCACGCTTGAAGTTTATAGACCTTGGCTAATATTTATGCCATTGGAAGAGGTCATTTTCAAAACGCGCACATTCTATGTCCGATGCTTGCAGGCCATAATTGATGACGCCTAGATGTGCACACACCACGTTTTATGCATGCATGCCTTTGCAGATGTGTCCTCACATTCGCAAGACTTTTTTTCCATTTACGCACATGTTACGCCTGATGCGTGCAGACCATGACCATTTTCTTCTTCTGTTGGAAGATGCACAGGCCATGACTTATGTTAACTTTTTTGATGCACACACACCATGTTTGAAGTATTCATGTCTTGGATTTGTCGTATTACGCATGCCACAACCAATGTCACAAAGCTGATTAGCACATGCAACATGTGATGTGTGCAGGCCATGACTGATGTCGCCTCCATTGTGCACACACCACGTTTGATATTTCTAGGCCTTGGCCAATGTCTTTAGACATTTGTAGATGTTGTTTTCCATATACACACATGTTACGCTGTTGCGTGCAGGCCATGAACGATGTAGTTTTCCATTGGCCGATATTCCCAGGCCAAAACCTTCGTCGCCCAGTCAATGCGCACAAAACCCGTTTGATGCGTAAAACCCTTGGACAATGTCCCCTTGCATTAGTATACATATTTTTCCACATGCGCACTCATGTGCGTAGGCAATAACCAATGTCAGTCATTGTTGGCCGCTGTGTGCATGACATGAAAGATGTAGCCAAGCTGATGCACACATGCAAGGTATAATGTGTGCGAACCATGACCGATGTCACTTTCCATTGGGTACACACCACATTTGATGCGTGCAAGCCTTTTCGATGTCCCCATACACTGGAACACGTCGTTTTCCAGAAGCATTCACGTTACATCCGATTCAAACAGGCTATGATCAATGTCACTCAGCCAATGTGCACACATAACATTTGATGCATGCACGACTTGGCTGATGTCGCCTCACGTCTAAATACGTCATTTTCCATATTCACACATGTTATGCCATTGCGTGCAGGCCATGGTCAATGTCGCATTTCGTTGGCCTATGCGTGGAAGCCACGACAGATGTCGCTCCGTTGATGCACACACACCATATTTCATGTATGCGAGCCTTCGAAAATGTCTCCTGATATTGGTGGACATCATTTTTATTATGTGCACGTTCGATGCGTGTGGGCCATTACTGATGTTGTCTTTCGTTAGCTGATGCACATGTTTGATGCCTGCATTTTACGTCCTATGTGTGGCCTACATGGAGATCTTGATTCTGTTCAACGATTCAAACTTAGAGGAGTAGGCATCATTTTTCCAATTAATCATAATGAACAAGTACAAAACAAATATATAAGTGTTAAGGTACAAACCTGCATTTACTTTTTTATCATAAATAACTTTTATATATATAAAAATATAGTTTTCATTAATTTTTTTGAATATTTTTTTTCCGGCAAATCACGAATATGAGTAATTAATTAATAAAAATAGAATTTATATTATAAAATTAGTATTAGAAATGCACAAATAAATAGAGTAATCTTAAATTCAAAAATTTTAACAATATTTGGTAATTTTTAATTTTTGGGCAAATCTTGAGAATGAGTAATCAATTAATAAAAAAATATGGAAAATGTCATAAATGTATAAAATTAACGACAAAAATTAACAAATAGATATACTTATCTTAAATTCAACTACTTCAATAATTGTTTAGAATTTTTATTTTTTGGTTAAAACTCGAAAATGTGTATTTAATTAATTAAAACAAGAAAAATATGACAAAAATATAAAATTTACACCAAAAATCACATAATAATTATAGTAAACTTAAATTCAACAATTTTTTACATAATTATTTTTCACTCTTGAAATTCTAAAAAAAATGCATAATTAATTCATATAAGTTAGGAAAATAATGAAAAAAATATGTATTTAATGCCAAAAATTAAAAATGAATATAATAACCTTAAGTTCTTTTTTTTCCCAACAATTTGGTCGCGCAACGTGTGAAGTCCCCAAACCGATGTATGTAGGCCATAAACAATCAACCAGACGACGTTTGACCTCAGCAAATTGATGTGTGTATGCTAAATACGATAAGGGAAGCCCACGTTCGACATCGGCAAACCGATGTATGCAGTCCATGTCCGATGTTGGTTTAATATTGTTTGAAGGCCAAATTTGAAGCGGGCAAGGTTTGTTCGAAGTCGCTGAGAGTTGTATGTAGGTCAGGGGAGATGGGGAAACACCACACCAAATGTTTGTGGAACGATGTTCTTAGGCCATGCCCGAAGAAGACTAAGTAATGTGTACACTACGGACATTCCACGATCGATGTCGGCAGAGTAAGGTTCATAAGCAACGACTGATGCAAGTACTCCATGACCAATGTCTCCTGGCCAATGACGTATGCCATTGACCGACGTGCACATTCCATGTAAGATGCATTTAAAATCTGTTGATGCTGAATGGAAGACTCCAATTACTCCCAGGCGTTGCGCACATGCCTCGTTAGATGCATGCATGTCTTGACTCATGGTACTTTCCGTTAAGCTACATAGCATGCCAATGCGTGTAGGACATTCCCGATACGTGCATGCCTTTGATGATGTTATTTGTCATTGGCCAAATTCACCAAGCAGATGTGCACATGCCACGACTAATGACTCCCAACCCATGGCACACTCCACATTTGATGTGCGTACGGCTTGGACGATATCATCTGAAGTTGGCCGATTCTTGCAGGACAATATCGGTGTTGCACTAACGATATGGACACGCCATGGGTGATGCTTACAGGCCTTGGTTGTTGCTGATGCCATTGGTAGACGTGGTTTGCCATATGCGCAGAAGATATGTCTATTGGCTGTAGGCCATGATCGATGTCGCCTAACCAATGCGCACACACCACATTTGATGAGTGCATGCCTTGGATGATGCCGCCTGACAATGGATGAAATAGTTTGCCAATACAAGCACCTGAAACATCCGATTCATGTAGGTCATGACCGATGTTGTGTGCCATTGCTAATTCGTGCAGGCCACGACTGATGAGGCCCAATCGATGCGCACATGCAATGTTTGATGCATGCATGCCTTGGATGATGTCGCTGACATTGGTCGATGCAATAAGGCAACAACTAATGTTGCCAAATCCATGCACATACACCACATCTAATGTTTGCAGCGATTGAACAATGTCATATAACGTTGGCCAATGCGTGTAGTCCACGAGTGATGTCGCCTAGCCATTGCGCACACGCCACGCGTTCAACATGCAGTCCTTGGCTGATGTTGATGCCTTTGGAAGACATTTTTTTCCACTTGTTCACATGCTAGGTCCGATGCGCGCAGGCCATGAATAATGTAACCCAGTTGTTGCGCACACACCACGGTTGATACATGCATGCCTTGACAGAAGTCGCGTGACATTGCTAGGCGTCATTTTCCATATACGCACATATTACGCTAGATGTGTGCAAGCCATGACTATTTTCTTCTTTTGTTCGCCAACGTGCGTAGGCCACGATTGATGTCGCCCAACCGATGTGCACACGCAACAACTGATGCTTGAAGTCCTTGGCCGATGTCATATGACACTAACCGATGCTTGTAGACCACAAATTATGTCTCCTAGCTAATGCGAACATGCCACACGTGAAACCTGCAGGCCTTGGCTGATACTGATGCCATTGGAAGACATCGTTTATAATTTACACACATGCTATGTCTGATGCTTGCATAAAATGACCGATGATGCCTTGTTGATGTGAACACACCATGTTTTATCAATGCATGCCTTGCAGATGTCCCCTGACATTGGCAGGCGTCGTTTTCCATTTACACACACACTATTCCCAATGCATGCAGACTTTGACTGATGTCTTCTGTTATTGGCAGATATGCGCATGGCATGACAGATGTCACCAATTCGTTGGCACACACCACATTTGATGCATGTATGCTTTGGCAGATGTTTCCTTACATTGGCAGGCGCCATTTTCTATATAAACACATGATATACCCAATGCGTGCACGCCATGGCCTTTGTCTTCTCTTGGCCAATGTGCACAACCCACGACTTATGTCGCCCAGCCGATGTGCACATGCCACAACTGATACTTGCAGGCCTTGGACGATGCGTGTAAGCTAGGAATGATGTCACCCAGTTGATGCACACACGCCATACATGAATCTTGCAGGCCTTGGTTGATGCTGATCCCATTGGAAGACATCATTTTTCACTTTCCCACATGCTACGTCCGATCCTTTTAGACAATGTGCGATGATACCTAACTGATGTTCCCACACTTTATTCAATGCATGCATGCCTTGGAAGATGTGGCCTGACATTTGCACACGTCTTTTTCCATATATGCACATGCTACGCCAAATGCGTGCAGGACATCACCGATGTCTTCTGCGATTGGCCGATGCACACAGGTCATGAATGATGTCTCCATGTTGATGCACACACACCACGTTTGATTCTTGCATTCCTTGGACGATGCCGCTTATTGTTGGTTGACATTGTTATCCATATGTGAATGTCTGATGTAAGAAGGCCATGACCGATAACGGTTGGCGTTGTCGACGCGCACATACCACGATCGGTGTCGCCAAGATTATTAGCACATACAACATCTAATGCGTGCAAACCATGATTGGTGTCACCTGCCGTTGCGCACAGATCATGTTTGATACGTATAGGCATTGGTCAATGTCGCCTTGAGTCTGTAGATGTTATTTTCTGTATGCGCACATGTTACGCTGATAAGTGGAGGACATGATCGTTGTCATTTTCCGTTGGACGATATAAGCATTCCATAACCTTTGTATCCCAGTCAATTCACACATAACTTGTTTGATGCGTAAAGTCGTTTGATGAGATCCCTTGACATTAGTAAATGTTGTTATTCAAATGTGCACTTGCGATGTGTGCAGGTCACGACCGATGTCGAACGTCATTGGCTGATGTGCGCATGCGACAATTGATGTCTCCCAGTTGATATACACATGAATTTTTTGATGCGTGCAAACCATGACCGATATCGCCTTACAGTGGCTGACATAGTTTACCAGGTAACCACATGTGACCTCTGATGCATGCAAGCCATGACCAATGTCGCCCAACAAATCCGCACACACCATGTTTGATGTGTGCATGCCTTGGCCGAATTCACTTGACATTTGAAAACATCGATTGCCATATACGCACATTTTATGCCACTGTGTGCTGGCCATCACCAATGTCGTCTTCCGTTGGCGGATGCGAACAAGCCACAAATGATGTCGTTTGGTCAATGCGCACACACTATTAGTGATGCTTGAAAGCCTTAATTGTTGGTGATTCCATTGGCAGACATCGTTCGCCACATGCGCACAAGTTATGTCTGATGCGTGCATTTCATGATCGATGTCGCCTAGCCAATGCGCATACACCACATTTGATGTGTGCATGCCTTTGCAGATTTCGCTTGACATTGGCAGGTGTCATTTTCCATATAAGCACATTCTACGCCCGATGCTTGAAGGCCATGACTGTTGTTTTCTTCTTTTGGCCAATGCGCGTAGGCAACGACCGACGTCGCCCAGACGATGTGGACAACTTACAACTGATGTTTGCAGTTCTTGGCCGATGTGTCTAGGCCACGAATGATGTCACCCAACTGCTGTGCAAACGGAACGCGTGAATCTTGCAAGCCTTGGCTGATGCTGGTACAATTAAAAGATATTGTTTGCCACTTTCGCACATGTAACATATGATGCTTTTAGAAAATGACCGATAATGCCTACACGTTTACACACCACGTTTGATGCATGCATGGCTCAGCATATGTCACCTGACATTAGCAGGCGTCATTTTCCTTACGCGCACATGCTACGCCCGATGCATGCAGTCCATGATCGATGCCTTTTGCGGTTGGATGTTGCGCATAGGCCATGACTGATGTCACCCGGTTGATGCGCACACACCATGTATGATGTGTGCATGCCTTGGACGATGTCGCCTGATGATAATACACATCGTTATCCATATGCACACATCGGATGCAAAGAGGCTATGATAGATGACGATTGGCATTGTCGAATCGCGCAACCATCGACCGATGTTTCCAAGGTTATTAGGACATACAACATCTGATGTGTGCAAGTCATGACAATGTCGCCTGTCCTTGCGCAAACACCACGCTTGATGCGTGTAGGACTTCGCCAATGTCGCCTAACGTCTGCAGACATTTTTTCCATATTTGCATATCTTAGGATGACGCGTTAATTTCATGACCAATGCCATTTTTCATTGGACGATACGTGCAGGCAATAACCTTTGTCGCCCAGCCAATGCGCACACAACCCGTTCTAAGGTACAAACATACATTTACTTTTATCTGAGTAATATTAATTAATAAAAATAGAATTAACATTATAAAAATATAAAACTAAATCCAAAATTCACAAAGAAACAGATTTATCTTAAATTCAACAATTTCAACAACTTTTTGTAATTTTTATTTTTTGAGTAAATCTCACGAATGAGTAATTAATTTATAAAAAATTGGAAAAATATGATAAAAAATATAAAACTAACACCAAATATTCTCAAATAAATATAGTTACCTTAAATTTAACAATTTTAACAATTTGTTTGAATTTTTACTTTTTTGTCAAATCCCAAAAAACGTGTTATTAATTAATAAAAATGTGGAAAAATATGATAAAAATATAAAATTTGTGCCAAAAATTCAAATATAATTATAGTAACCTTAAATTCAACAATTTTAACTATTTTTTGAATAATTATTTTTCTCCTACAAATCCCAAAAAAAAATTGTCAATACTTAATAAAAATAGGAAAATTCTGAAAAATATTAATTAAAGCCAAAAAATCACAAATAAATATAGTAACCTTAAGTTCCTTTATTTCAACAATTTCATCATGCAACGTCCGACATTCCTAAACCGATGTACGCATGTCACGAACATGCACCCTGACGATGTTTGATGTCAGTAGGCCGATGTGTTTATGCTAACTACGATAAGGTCAGTCCACGTTTTACATCGACAAATCGATGTATACAGGCCATGTCCTATATTGGTTAAACATTGTGCGGAGGCTAGAGTCGATGCGAGCAAGACATGTCTGACAGTTGTATGTAGGCCAAGGGTGATGTGGGCAGGTCAGGCCAAACATTGGCTAAACGATATTATTAGGCCACACAAGAAGACTACTATGTAATGTGCACAATGTAGGCAGTCAATGATCGACGTAGGCTAAGCAAGGTGCATAGGCCACGACTAATGCAGTTACTGCACGACCAATGTCTCCTAGCCAATGATGCGTCTCGTTGGTTGATGTGAACATTCCACGTCAAATATATGTAAAATCGATTGATGTTGAATGGAAGATGCCAATTTCACCCAGCCGATGTGTATATGTAACATTAAATGCATGAATGCCTTGACTGATGGTACATGTCGTGGAGTAACGCAGCCTGCTGATGCATGCAGGACACGTTAGATGCAGACAGGCCATTGATGATGCTGTCTGTTGTTGGGTGATGTCTTGTGATCGATGCGTTCAAACCATGACCGATGTCTCTTTGCAAATGTGCATATTTTATGACTAATATTTCCCAGAAGATGCACACACTTGACGTTTGATGCGTGCATACCTTAATAGATGGCATCTGACGTTGGAGGATGCTACAGGTCATGACCGTTGTTCCCTTACCGATGCGCACACGACATGGGTGATGCTTCTATGCCTTGGCTGTTGTTGATGCCTTTGGAAAACGTCGCTCTTCATATGCGCACAAGCTATGTCTGATGTATGTAGGCCACGACCGATGTCGCCAAGACGATTCACACACACCACATTTGATGGTTGCATGCCTTGGTCGATGTCGCCTGACATTGGAAGACCTTGTTTGTAAATACAACCTCATGCAACATCTGATGCGTGCAGGCCATGATCGCTGTCGTCAGCCTTTAGCCAATGCAAGTAGGCCACGACCGATGTCGCCTAATTGATGCACACACAAAATGTTTGATAAGTGTATGGCTTAGTAGATGTCTCTTGACATTGGCCAATGCAAGTAGGCCACGACTTATGTCACCAAGTCGATGCACACATGCTATATAAATTACTTACAAGCCTTGGATGATCTCATATGATGTTGGTTAATGTGTATAGGCCACAAATGACGTCGCCTAGCCAATGCGCACATACCACGTGTGAAGATTGCACGCCTTGGTTGATGTTGATGCCAATTGATAACGCCGTTTTCCACTTACACACATGCTACATCCGATGTTTGCAGACAATGACCGATGATGCCTAGATGATGTGCACACGCCACATTTCATGAATATCTTCCTTAGCATATGTCATCTGACATTGTCAGGCGTCGCCGGAAACGTGCAGTCCATGACTGATATCTTCTACTATCGGCCGATGAATGGAGGCCATGACTATTGTCACCCAGTCGATGCACACACACCACGTTTGATACATCCATGTTTTGGCAGTTGCCGCCTGAAATTGGCAATGTTCCTTTTCTATATATGCACATGCTAAGCCCGAAGAGTGCAGACCATAACCACTGTCTCCTTCTGTTGTTCGATGCGCGAAGGCCACAACTAATGTCGCCCAAACAATGTGCACACACCATAAATGATGTTTGCAACCCTTTGCTCATTCCATACGACATTGGCCAATGTGTGTAGGCCACAAATGATATCGCCCCAGCCGATGTGCACACGCAATGCGTGAAGCTTGCAAGCCTTGACTGATGCTGATACAATTGGAAGATGTTTTTTTTCCACTTGCGCACATGTTACATCCAATGCTCGCAGACAATGACCGATGATTCTTAGTTGATGTGCACACACCAAGTTTGATGCATGAATCCCTTGGCATATGTCACCTGACATTGACAAGCGTCATTTTCCATATACACACATGCTACGCCCGATGCCTACAAGCCATGACTGATGTCTTCTGCTGTCGGCGATGCACGAAGTCCTGGACTATTTTCACCCATTTGATGCGCAAACACCACATTTGATGCATGCATACCTTGGAATATTTTTCTTCATAATGAAAGGCTTCATTTTTTATATAAGCACATGTTACGCACGATGAATGTAGGCTATGACCTCTATCTCTTTCTGTTGGCCGATGCACGAAGGCCACTACTAATGTCGCCCATCTAATATTCATACTCCACAACTGATGCCTGCAGGCCTTACCTGATGTCATATAACATTGGACGATGCATGTAGGCCAGAAATTATATCCCCCAGTTGATGCGCACAGACGCCACACGTGAAGCTTGCAATGCCTTGGTTTAAGTGTGATCCCATTTAAGTGTTGTTTGATACTTGCCCCACATGCCTACATGTAACATTCTGCAATACATTCAGTGAAGAGCCCAATAGGTCCTTTAGAATCGTATCGGGGATACATACGACATTCCAATGACTATTATTGAGAAAACTGGGCAGAGTAACAAAATTGGCTGAGGGGTATTATCCATTTTCTATTAATACCAAATGAGGCAAATATTGGGGCATATAAAAATATTTGCTAAAGGGTTTTAACCAATTTTTCTAAGTATTAATGAGCTTGTTAAAATTACCTGCAATGAAGACGCTGAAGCAAATTTTTTGAAATTTATATTACACACAAAGTACAATCATCTATTGTCAAGCCTCAGTACCATAGCACATTATCATTTACTTATCATGTAGATTAAACAATGCCCAAGGATATATTGAGGATCCTTGAGACAATAAGTTACATTCCAAAGGATGTACACACACAATGTTTAATTCGTGCATGCCTTGGACGATGTACTCTAACATTGGTTCGATGCAATAAGGACAAGCACCTGATGCTTCCCACTCGATGAGGCACGCGCCAAAGCTATGCTTACAGGCGTTGGATTATGTTTATGTCTGTTGCCAAAAATGATTCTCTTGGCCGATGCACACACGCCCACATGAAGTTTGTGGCCTTGTTGATGCTGAGACATTGGAACAATATTTCATTTTCCACTTGCGCACATGCTAGTTAAATCCGATGCTTCAGGACAAAAAAAAAAAAAAAAAATGACCATGATTCCTGGCGTGTGACACACAAGTATTGATGCATGCATGTCTTGGCAGATGCCGGTCCTAACATTGGCAGACATCATTTTACATATAGCACAGGGTTCTGGCCTGATGTTGTGCTGCAATGACCGCTATTTCTCTTCTGTTGGCTGATGCCGCGCATGCCACAATAATATATGCCCAACCGTGTTGCACACACACATTGGATTTTTGCCAGGTCTTCGATGATGTCATATGACATTAGCCGATTTGCGTGTAGGCCACGATGGTGTTTTCCCAGCTGCTGCTTACACGCCTGTGTGAAGCTCAGGTCCTTGTCTGATCTGATGTCATCAGAAGAAATTGTTTGACCACTTGCTCATAGCTAACGTCTGATGGCTTGCGGCAATGAACCAATGAAGAGTACCGATGTGCAACACACCACGTTTTTATGTAATTGCATTCCTTTGCAGATTCTCCTGACATTGGCATGCACCATTTTCCGCATAATAGGAAAGCTAAATCCAATGCGTTCAGGCCCATGACCGAGTCTTCTTCCAATTGTCGCAATGGCACGCAGGCCATTACCAAAGCAAAGTCACCTAGTCTCGATGCACAAACCCATGTTTTACTGGCATGTATTCGTTGGCTGATGTGTGCCAGAACATTGGCAGCATCATTTTCCCAAGGCTTCACTGATTTGCCCCTATGCGTGCATCATGACCGATGTTCTCTTCTCCTGCAACCAAGACTGATGTCGCCCAGCCGATGTGCACATGCCACAAATGATGGTTTTTGTTGGACTTAATCGATACGTATGATATGGGCATGTCTGTAGCAACCATGATGTTGCTAACCGATGTGCACACGCCGCTCGTGAAGCCTGCGACCTTGGCTGCGTTGAATGCATTGGAAGAAGTAATTTTCCAGTTGCGCACATGCATACATCCATTGCTTGCAGACAATAACCGATGATGCCTATCTGATGTGCACACACCACGTTTATGCATCTGCCTTGAGAAGATATCACCTGATATTTTTGGGGAAGGCGTCATTTTTTATTACGGCTTCTTACGGCCCCGATGCATGCCGGCTAGAAAACAGATGTCTTCGCAATTGGTCATTCGGCGAGGCCATGACGATATCGCTCGGTCGATGTGACCACATGTTGATTGCTTGTCATGCATAAATGATGTACCTGCTGTGGTAGAAAGTCGTTAGCCATATGAGCACGTCCATGGAAGCATCATGCCATGACGATGACACCTAGTGTTGTCGATGCGCACTTGGCCCGACGACTGATGTTGCCCAATATGATTATCACATCAAAAGATCTTATGCCATGATGCCTATGACCAATTTCTCCTGCATTGCGCACACACGATGTTTAATGTGTGTACTTCTTGTCAATGTCGACTGAGGTCTCAGATATTTGTTTTTCCATATGCTCACATATTACGCGATTTGGTGTCAGGTGGTCACACCCCCTTTCTCTGTCGGAAGCGGGTTTGTTGCACGACCTAACAACTTTTTGGATTTGAAATTTATGAGTCTCCACCTAACGAATTAGGCGCGTTACAGGGCACCTATCTAAAACTATCTAAGTTTAGGCTAAGGTCCACTGTCACGACCCAAAATGGCTGTATGGCACTCTCTTATCCCACCCCAAGACAAGTCAGCCTTAAACGCCAATATCTAACAAATTGCGTAAGTAATGAAATCCGACCACAAGTTCTATTAATGAACCAAGTCATATTATTTCAATCCCCAACTTATTTTTCACTTGCACAAGCCTCTAATGTAAATATAGAAATTGAAATAAAATGAGTCTCAATGAAGTTGTCTTTCGCAAGTAAAACCAAGTCTAACCTGGCAGTAGAAGTTCCCTGAGATGACAAGCGCTAGACTCCACAACCCTCGCACAATATTCCTCGGAACCGAAAAGAATGACAGATATCACGAAGATCCGGCTCGTACCTACAAAAATTGTAGAATCAGTGATGAGTACCAAACCACGTGGTACCCAACAAGAAACCTCTAACACAAGTTAAGTGAACAAATACAGATACTTACTTACCCTTATTAAAACTCCACGCTACATCCTAACAGCTTACAGTTTACCAAACCCACACGAATAACCACACTCATCATCAGTTACACATTCAAAAACAACTCAATATTCCAATCAACAAAACCGTCACACTTCACAAAGAAACCTCACAAGATCAGTAAAAACACGTGTCAAGTTCAATCCATACATCAAAATGTGCAATGCCATGAGATGCAATGTCAAATATAGTGATTCATGTCTTTCTTAACTGATACAACACCCCCTGTCTCTTAGTCCGGGACCCATGGGACATATTTTATAATCCATGCTCTGTCGCGCGCACGACCCTACCCTACCCTACCCTCGATAATAGTAACTTCGCGGCGTTCGATACGTTCCTCGAATTATATCCCACGCAGTCGCTCGATACTAACCCTCTAAATGGGTAACTTTCCTCTTACACAATCCATATCTCAGATACAAATGCAAATGCATCTCAATGAATGAGACGATAAACCATTTTGATAACAAAGCACCCAAATTTAGCAACAAAAAATACACACCAACAAAAACGCAACATCTCCAAGTCATTCTCAACACTACACAAGGAAATACAAACGAATTCATACGCTTAACAGGATTTATAATCCACTTTCCTAGTCAATCGAATTAAATCTGTCTGGGACTTGATCCTTTCCCTTTTCGTTGAATCCGCATCTATGCAACCTATTCAAGTATATTATTCACTATAAGATTTCGGTACTACAATACCATATTTATTTATTTTATATTTTATTTAGTTGTGTTTAATCCTTGACCTAAAAATTCACCCAAATTATAATTAGTTTGTCATTCTTATGTCAATTAAATCCCCTATCATAATTTTTTTTCAGTTTCAACAAGCCAGGATTAATTCTATTATTTTTTTCCACTATCCATAATTTGGAATGAAATTCACTCAACACCATACATATATATTTAAGTTACCCATGCCTACCTATCAAATTAGATTCACAGTAAAATGACCTCGAATATAAATTTCACTACTAATTTAATTAGCATAATGCTAATGAAAAATGACCCTTATTATTATTATTATTATTATTATTTGTTTAACAATTTTTTTCCAGCCAATGATTGGCTCATTATGGTAATGATTGTCCTCATTATGACCCAATATTTGTCTCATAATGGACAATCCCAAATTTTCCACTTTTTCCATTAGTTTTCCCCAGAATTCATCCACGTACCATTTTAGCAACTAAATTATACTACTAATTTTTTACTACTCAATCTTCTAGCACTTAATTTTTATTTTATAAAATTTTTCAATTGTTTCTCTAATGCAAACTAATAATAGCCTTCACATGGCCCTCCATTCTCTCATTTACGGCTGGCCACATTGCAGCACCAACAAGATATCGATTTCTCATAAACCCATATCTTGAATTCACTATCATATCCCTTTATCACACATAATTGACAAACTACAACCAATTACGTCAACTACCATGGATTGTTACATGAAGATCAAAGAAAAACCTCTCCTGTGCGTCGGCTTAGGTAGGTTTTTTTGCCTCCCCTTGTTTTATCAATTAATTGTTTCAATTAAAACTGACAAATACACTAACTTATTCTTTTAGTACATGACCCTTAGTATAGGGTCTTAAATAAAGATCACTTTAGAGTCCACACTATGCTATTAATTCTATTATTTATAATCAATCATAATAAATAACTCAAGTTATACGAATAATTCAATTTCCAAAAATAACCTCGCGGGTCATTACATCAACGACCAGAGAAAAGGGTCCAGGGTTCAATTTCCTTAAGGGGTTGGTGTTAGGCATCCCTCCGTGGTCCACAATGTGGTTCCCGATCATATCTCCTGCAAATTATGTGAGGTTACAAGTATAGATTAAGGTCACTTATTTACTATATTAATGAGCATGCTCGCTAAGTAATAAGCGTAACTTAGACAATTAACACTCTTTATTATTTTATTATTTAAACATGCAAAGGCCTAGGTGATAAAAATAAATGAAATAATTTTTTATGTAATATAGGCATACGAACTATGTGATATAACAAATGAACAAAGCTTCATATTAATTATTTATTAAATATTTAAGTGTGTGATTTCTAAGTGATAAACAATAAATACAGTAATATATTAAGCAATTAATAAGGAGATAAGTTAGAGGATAGAAAAAAAGATGCAAATAAATAAGCAAACCAATTAATATCTTTTATTTTTAAATAGCTAAAGATAAATATGCTATCAAACAATTATAAGGGTTAAAATGAAGGGAGACCAAAAAAGACTTTTTGGATCACACTCGACTTTTCTTTGTTTTTTCTTTTTCGAGCCTAATTCGAGTCATCATCTCCGTAGGGCCACCACCCCCACCCAACCCTACATGCATTCGTACCTAATAGGTGCCTAATTGTCGCCAGACTTATCGTCGCAAGAGGATTTGACTCTTAGAGGTGGACTTAGATGAAAATAAAATATTAGGCCCTCCTAGACACTATGTCAAACAAAAAGAGACAAAAAGACGATGCATTTTAGAAATATAATCTCAATTTGACCCCTAAATTATTGACACGCTTGCAATACAACATATAATTATAAAATGTTTCATCTCAAGTGTGTGAACATAGAAAAGGAAGTATATTAATAAAAAAATTTATCAGAAGGGCAAAAATTAATAACATGGGTTCATATTTTAGTGTTAAACTAATTTTAAAGTTAGCAATAATTAGTGACTATAGCTTTTTATTTGATTTCCAATAAAGAAGGGAATGTGACACACATCCACCATTTATTTTTTAAAATAATAAAAAAATTAATTATTAATGCAAACATCATAACTTAGGGCAACATATTTTTATTTATTTAGACAGAAAATTTTATTTTATGACCAATATATTTTCATATTAGGCAAATTTTTTTGAGTAAATGACTAATTTATTTAATGCAGAAATTGTATATATATATATAATATATATATATATATATATATATTATATATATATAATATGCACAACGAAATTTATTTCAATTATTGTATGCTGAAAATTTCAAGCCTATTGTCATGATTTGGCGTATGTGTTGAACATGTTGAAGAAGAAATATGGTGCGAAGTGTAAAGGAGAAAATGAAAAAAAGGTAATTATTACCATACTAAACATTAGTTGATTCTTTCTTAAAATGAATTTGGTAAGATTTAATCTCACACATTTGGAATGATTTCTAACTTCATATGAATGCATATATTCTAATTGACGATGTTTTATTCAATAGTAACTTTTATACAAAAAGTAACATTTGAGTGAATTAATTGTACCTCCATTACTTAAAGCAAAATTTAATAAAAATTAACTTAAAACATTAAATGGTAAACATTACACTACATGATTGAGCAAAGATGATTTATTCATATTTTTTTTAATTATTTTAGTTAGATCTAAAATTACTTTATCATAAGAATTCTATCAACCAAATTATGAACATATAGGCATGCTGTCTATACAATAAGTTTGCAAAAAATAAAAAAAGATGATTAACGCATAATTTTCCTTCCCTAGGTATCCCCCAAATTGGTTTCCATAAAAGAGTTGTTTAGAGTTAGACATATTGTAATAAAATAAACAAATGAAATATACCAATATTTAAATAAACAAAGTTTTGTTGTCTGAAATTTCTTCTAGCCACTCTTCATCATCTGAACTTTAATTAAGTTTAAAATCTGGCTAGAATAGTAAGTAACCCATATACAATGGTAAAAATGATTGTAATGTAAAAATACTCCATAGTATAACAAATACTCTCATATATACATATATAAACAAACATACATAATGAAATAAAAAGGACCAAAACATGCATAGACATATATACCCCACAGGAGAAAGGATAATGAGTGCTTCCTTTTTGTTCCCAACACACAATAATATAATAAATGGCCAAAAAATAAAAAAAATTTAAAATTACTAGAGAGATTGACATTAACAAATGCTAGTTTTTTTAATTAAGAATACTAACCGGTTAAGTAAAAATAATTGTAGGCATGAAAACAGTGATCCACTTTCTTACTCGAACAAAAGGAATGTATCAAAGTAGCAAGTAGAGCACTTTAATATTTTAGTAGCCGAATCTTAATTTATTTTTAATGAGTAGCAAAGAGAATAATGAGAGAGTGAGGAGTGCTGTCAGAACTTCTTATTCTTTGAAGAAATGAATGCGTACCAATGTGTTAAGAAAGGAGAGGGGAGAGTCATATTTATATAGCAAAGAGTGGGGAATAAATAAGGAAAATAAATATTTTAAATGAATTAAATAAATATACTATTCCTTATTTTAAAGAAGACGAAAAAATCAGAAATTCGACGAACATTTTTTACCAAATAGGAGCAAGAATCATTAAAATTAAGAGGAGTAATATTATTTTTCATCAATATGAGGATCCCAAACTAAGAAAAGAAAACGAATAAAGTTATTAAATATATTTTTTTCGGTTTAACGGGTGAGAGTAGCATCACAAATATCCTTTGCCCAAAGGGGTTAATAACCTCCATTACTATAAATTAGCAAGAGATCAACTCACTTTACCAAATAGCAATGTGATTAAATTACTAATTTTAAGAGCTACAATCTGTCAAGTCCCTAACTACGCGGAAAGACAAATAAACTTAAAACATAAAAGGGAGAGTTGATTGTGCCAATACACTTATGATTTATTTTCATAGCAAAGAAGAGAAAAATCGTCTAACTCTATTTAAGGCGATGGAACACTCATTACCGTATGAACTACATTAAGAAGACTATCTAAAGAAAAAATAAGCCCATGACCAATTTACCAGATAGACACAAATACTAAAGTTGCTTACTCTAAAAAAACAAGAGTAATAGGTGATTGATCAATTAAATGGGTAACAAGACGTTTCTCACGAAATGATTAATTGTAATAGACACATAGTCCAACTAAGTAGGCTATAACAAACATAACTCAAATTACCAATTTTGACCCACTTATCATGTGGATCCAATTTGAAGCAAAAAGGCTCATCTCTATTTATTTTGATTAAATATTTAGCTTTGCACGTCGACGTGATAAACAATAAATAGAATACATATATTAGCAATTAATACGGAGATAAGTGAGTAGATACAAAGATGCAATAAATAAGCAAACAGAATGTATTTTTTAAATTTTAACTACCCCAAATAAATTTCACTATCAAACAGAAAAACAGTAAAATTAACGGAAGACTCAAAAGAGACTTTTTGGAATAAACACTAGCCAGACTTTCATTTAATTTTATGATTTATAGCATGAGTAGAAATCATCATATTAGAGGCCACCACCCTACCAAACCGACCACATGAATTTCATACTTTAAAAGGTGTCTAAACTCGTCCCACTTTATTGTACACGAGGAAGTGGACTCTTAAAGGTGAGCTTAACAAAATAAAATATAAGGCCCTCCTAGACACCATGTCAAACAACAAGGATAGTTATTTTAAGTCACATAAGTCTCAATTTGGCCCTTAAATTCATTAGAACGCTTTGCATACACATTATAATTGGGGTGAAAATTTTTCATGCTTAACTGTGTTAACAAATAAATTGGACAAAGTTATAATATAAATTTATAATGAGAGGCAAAAATTATAACATGGTGCAAATTTTTAATGTTGAACTAATTTTAAAGTGAGCAATGATATTGACATAATAGCTTTTATTTATTTTCAGTATAGCAAAGAATGTGATCACACATGGCCCATATATTTAAAAAGAAAAAAGACACAATTAATTAATTAATGCAAAGATATATCTTAATACTGTTATTTTTTTATTATATGGCAGAAAGACTTTTTAAAAACATAGGGAAATTTTTATTTATTGTATAAAATTGTTTAAAAAGGTAGTGTGTTTTAAATTAAATGCAATAAATCAATAGGGTAATTGGTAATCATTTAACATTTATTAAATATAAATTTCTATAAATGATTCGGATTAATATTGAATTCATAAATATATTAATCCAACTAGACATATTGGTGGATTGATTAATTGAGTAAATTTTTAAGTCCAATAAATATGGATTTAATTAAAGTCTAATTAATTGAGTTTGGGGCCTAATAAACGTTGATGAACCCCTGTTGTTAACCCAATCTCATCTCATTCTGAGCCCATCTTGGCGCCACGTGTGGCAGATGATGTGGCATCCAAGCAAATACGAAAAACATAGAAATCATCACATGTGTCAAAGATGACAACCCACTCCATAAAGCCCCAATCCATGTCACTTAAATCTGATTGGCTGAACGGAATCCTATCCAATCGCAACTCTCATTCTAAACCTATGAATAGGGGTCCTCATAATCATAAAAGAGACAGAAAATTTAAACAATAAGGTAGAAGAAACTTTGTGGTAGCAAACGCCATTTAATTCTCTAACAAAGCTCCAATTTATGATTCAAGCATCAAGTGGTTCCAAAACGATCAGATCAAGACCACCAATTCAAGAACCGCTCGAAGCCTGAGTTCAATAAAGTCAATCAAGATAAAGTTCAAGTTCAGTTAATCATAGATTCAAGAACAAGCTTTAAAGCCCTGATTTTATATTTTGTATAGGCGAATTCAGAGGATATAGAGATTGTAACACTCGCATTGAAATAATACAATCGATTGTTGTTATAATTGTTGATGGACAGGATAGAATTACCTTTTATGATGGAGATACGAGCATGTCACCTGGAAAGGGCATTAAAGTTCAAAAATCGAAGGATCCTGCTAAGAAGCTTCCGTTTGTAAGAGATGCCAGTTTTCTTCTGAAGGAATGATCCACTCGATCGCTTGAAGGAGTTTATTAAGACACTTCAATAAAGATGAATTCTCCACACAAGCCCTTCTCATATGTATTCCCTAAATCCATACCTCTAGGATTGATAACTTTAAAATGCCTGCTGTTATCAACCTCCCAAATTTCATTCAACATTTGAGGGAAAGGAAATCTGAAACCAACATTGCCGTCGCACTTCGTGGAGACATGTAATAATGCTGGAACAATATGACTTTTGTCAAACAAGTTTTTTTCGCTCTCTAAAAGGAAATGCCTTGATTGTTACAACAATACAATCAACGATCTCGAACCTAAACTCTATTGATAGTTGGGGCAACTATAACTAAGTTTGCTCAATCGCTTCTATAGCACCGGTTCACGTGAGCATTGTAGAACTCACTAATACTCGCCACAAGAAGTGATGAACCGGTCATAAGATTTCATAAATAATGGAGGAACGCGAGCCTAAATTTGCAAGGACAGGCCTAGTGAAGCTTCTCTGCAATCGAAATGTGTATCACGGAATGAACTGTAGCTTCTTTACATCTTGCTAGGACTAAAACCAAATCTTTCGAGATTTAGCTACTCGCATCATGATATTGAGTTGAGCATGGACATCTACCGAAAAGAATATGACATGTCCTGATCCTCGCAAAGTAAGGGAAAACAGAACCCAAGAAGATGGAGCACAAGTTTCTTCCCAAAAATGACAACAAAATCCATGAGTGTAATGTGTCACCCCACCCGCAAAGTTCATCATGAATGAGGGCTAAGACAAAATGTGAGAACACTTTCCAATCCCTTTCAACTCAAAAGTCGATTGCTAAGGGAGATGCCAGGAAAAAGTATCCCTTCTTGATTCTGACGTTTCTGAATTTTTGATGAATTACGTGAGTTTTAAAGCTCATTTACTTGGCCACGGATGGAGCTACCCGATGAAGCTTAAAAAACTGATGACCCAATTATTGCAAGTATCATCAGACTTGTGAGTCATTCCTCTTGAAAAAGTTTGTCTTTAAGCCCTGAGTGATGCGATTGTAAACGAACATAAAATTATCCTTGATCATGACAGAAGGCTAGTTCTAACCAGATCTCTATCACTTTGGGTCCTTGGATCCAATCCAGAATGTATATCTCGAAAAGCATGAAGAAACCAGTAGAACGGACGTTGACAATAATGGTGATGAGGTTGGATGCTTGTAACTAGCGAAGACGCAACAAGTCAGCTTTACGAAAAGAAATGATCCCTATCAACCGGTTATGAGGAAAAATGGTGCAGAAATCATAGAAGCAAAAATCATGAAGCGCCAAAGGGCAAAGGTTGAAGGCATCACTACCAAAAACCTCACGTCTGTGACTATAGAGGAATTCGGTTTTTGCCAAAGGGTCGTCGACACAAAGTCTACTCAAGGCACTGTCGATCAATCATGTTTCAATGTGGATAAAGACAAACAATGAAGGTGCCTCCTATTGTAAAAGAAGGAACAACGATTGAATCCTCTCCAAGCGTCTCTCCTCTTGGGGAAGAAGAAAAAGAAACAAGGGAACTCTCAGAAATGATGTCTCTTTCATCTTCTGAAAAATCTATTGAACTTTCTTCCAAGAAGCAGATTTCTGTGATACTAAATCACATTACAGATAACGTCTTCTATTTGGTGAAGCACTACACATCGTCCTTTGTATATGGTGGGTTCTTGTGCTAGAGAAGAAATAAATAGAACTTAATAGATTGAAGGATCTTGGAGTCAACATTGCTATCCCACACAGTGAAGAACCTTGGCATCACGACTGGGGACTTAGTGAAAGTAGTCTTTTGATACAAGGATGTAATCAAGGCGGGCAAAGGTCCATAGGCTCTATTAAAATTAGAGATCCCATGGGAGATTTGAGATCAAGCGCATGTATGCATGTGATTGATCGCAAAGACATCATACATTATTATACTTGGTAGGGCCTTGGTACATGATAAATAGAATTTTCTCATCTTCTTACTATCAATGTTTGAATATCTTGAAGGTGGAATGAAAGAAATATAGTTGCAAATTGATATCCTTTCAATTCAAACCGAAGTGCGACACACTTCTGCGTATGCGAAATTCTTATGAGAATTATGTTGTTAAAGGCTCAATCCAATGATGTCAAATCATTCAAGATCTATCATATCGTTGGCAAAAGAATTGATGCAGTCTATCTAAAAGGTGAAAACTGAACATAAAGACTCTTGTCCGGCATCCTTAATGAAGGGAAGATCCTATCTTTCAAAAAGAAGCAGATCTAGGTTTTTTTGCTATGTTCCAAAGCGAAGAAAGAACAAATCAACCATTTAACCTTGAATAAAATGCATCAGATGGCTAAAATCTTCCTATCAGACGAATTGAGCAATAAACTTGTATTCTCAGTTTGCCAGAAAGTTAGTCGCTCTATCAGTGCTAGATATGGCTCTCCCTCAAAGCGCCACAAGAGAGATTTTGATCCCAATGCATCAATTATTTGTGAAGGCAGGATACAACCCTAGCGAGCCTCCCACTATGAAACTCCCATCAGAAGATCAACTAGGAAAGAGCGGAAGGCCTAGGTATAGCCAACCGCCTGCAAATTCACATTTCCATAAGAAGGGGCAGTAATAATCTATAACTTTTGAAGATGACGTCACTGCTCCCAATAAAGAAAAGGCCTTTTGTCTTTGATCTCCTTGGCGAGCGAACATAACAAGAATTTCTGTGTTTGGAGAGGTTAGGTCCTCTAAAGAAGAATAACAGACCTGAGAAGTTCTTAAAGTTGACAAATGCCTGCTTCAAGCATTTATTCGAAAAGATTTCAAAGTTTGGATCCTTCCTATGGGTTTAGGCGTGAGTGGACTTATGGTTTCCTGTAAAGAGGAACTCAAGGCAAATGTTTCTACTGTTGTTTACAATCCAAAGAGGCGAGGAAGATGAAGAAGTGTAGGTTCCTCAAATCATGTTTACAATCAACATATTATGATTCTTTGGCCTCAAAAGAAGATTGTGGAAGAGGTAGAAAGCTAATTTGTCTCGTGTTGTCTAATATAGTCAATGACAATTGATCCTGTGGAAGAGGAAGATGCTAAAAATGCTCCTCCAAAACTTGAGAAGGAGGTAAAGATCACAATACATCCTTTGACGGAAGTTAACCTTGGCACTGATGAAGATCCGAAGCCAACTTACTTGAGTGGCATTTCTAGAAATTGATGAAGAAGGTCGCTTACATGACTATACTGAAAGATATCACAAGAGAGATCTTGCTTGGGATCCAAAGAAAATGCCTGGATTGAAACCTAGATTAAGCGGTCATCAATTGGCAGTCCAAAATGGTTTCTTCGTCCAGTTAAACAAGCTATCCAAAGCGTTTTAGACAGACTTTGATTCCATTGAATAGAAAATGAAAGTTAAAAAACTATTGATGCAGGCTTTATTCTTGAGGTCAAATAGCCTACATGTATTTCACGTATTTTTCGTGTGAGGAGAAGAATGGGTCAAATTTGAGTTTGCGTTGACCTTTAGATGATCTCAATATGCTGTCCCCTAAAATGAGTTTCCCTTTCCCATCTCCAGAGTTGATGATTGATGCCACCACTTGTTATGAGGCAATGTCGTTCATGATGGTTCTCTTCTGGATATATCAAATCCCCCATGTCACCAACATCTGAAGACTCACTGCATTTCAACACGCCAAAAGGTATTTATGTGCTCACAATGAGCATTTGGTTTAAAGAAATGCTGCGCCACATATCAAAGGGCCTATGAAAAATATCTTTGACGACTTGCTCCATAAAAATGTTGAATGTTACGTTTTATTATTTGGTAGTAAAGTCCGAGGAAGAGGGCGAGCATTTGAAAGACTTAAGAATGGTGTTTGAGTTACTCCGAAGATACAACTAAGATGAATCCATTGAATTTGACTTCGGAGTTACTACTTCGGCAAGGTTCCTTGGCTTTATTTTGAAGACGTCGAGGAAGTGAAATTGATCAAGCCAAAGTCGATGCATATCAAATATTCCTGACCCCTCATATATTCATTAGTTAAAAAGTCTCCAAGGAAGGTTAGGCCCTTGAGAGGTTCATCTATCTAGCGTGGAGATGTCAACCATTCAGTATCTCATGAAAAGAAAGGTCTCTTTTAATTGGGACCAAACATGTAGCGAAGCCTTTAAAAGTATCAAATCGTGTTTAGCAAACCCCGCTTTTGGTAGCCCGTATACCTGGAAAACCACTGATACTCTACATTGCAGCACAAGAAAGGTTCTGTAGAGAGCCCTGTTAGGCTCAAGAAAAATTATTGAAGGAAAGAAATCCTCTTATTAACTTAATTAGAACGTGAACGCCAATGAGCTAAATTGTCGCCAATTGAAAAGTTATTGCTTGGCACTGGTCTTCCTTCTCAATTCAACAAGATGAAGCATTACTTTCAGTTCATGTTGTCCGCCTTATTTCTAGAGCAAATCCCATCAGTTTGTTATGATCCAAACCAGTCCTTAGTGACGCGACTAGCAAGATGGTCCGTCCAATTCCAACAATTTGAGATTTGTACATCCCTCAAAAATCCTTAAAGGGAACATCCAGCGGATTTCTTTGCAGACCAGCCTATACCAATGATTGGAGTTAACTGATGAGTTTCCTGATTGAAGATTCTCGAGGTTATTGAAGTTTTAACTCCTTGGAAAATGGTACTTTGACGGGGCTGCACAATCGCAGCGGAGCTGGTGCTGGTGTGGGGTGTTTCATCACTTCACAAGAAGAGATTCTAACCATTCTCTTTTACTACCTCTAAAACAATGTTGCTCCATAATGTCCGCTGAATCTCAAGCACGTACTTGGACTTGAATGGCCGTTGACATGAACAATTACATTTACAGGTCCTTTGGTGCTCTCAATTGGTGATTAATCAACCTCTCTTAAAGAAGTTATGAGGTAAAAAGCCGAATTGCGACCTTATCATGATTATGCCAAAGTTGAATACGATGAACTTGGGGATGTAACCTTCAACATGTGTTGTCGAAAGAGAATAAGAAAGCTGATGCATTGGCCCTCTAGCTTCAACTCTAACCCTTCCTGATCACACGCAAGTAACTTGTCTGTCACAAATTGATAGTCCACTATCAAATAAGTAAGAATATATTAAAATAAGCTTGATCCATATCGTCAGCCATTTTTGAACTGCGAAGGAAGATTTGGAACACCCATCATTACTACCTAATTTATGGGATGCTTCCAGAAAATCCAAGAAGAAGAACTGCATACGTCGTCGTGGCACCTCGTTTCCGTTACTACCAGGATACATTCTGAAGATCATTTGAGGGTTGTTATTACGATGTGTGGGATAGGAAGAAGAGCGTCATTCAGGAGCTCTGCAAGAAGCACACTCAGAGTATGTGGGGATCACATCAATCTGGACCAAACCTTCATTTTCCACATCAAGAGATGGGGTCTTACTCTACCTGGCACCCATGGTGAATGATGCTTATATTAGCTAGAAATGTGATGCCTTGTCAATTTAAATGGCGAATTTCATTCATACAGCCACCCGAAGTATTGGCCAAACTATCGCATCTCGCCACTTGACCCTTGGGGACTGATATGTAAGGACCATTACCAAGAAAGTCTTCTGTGGACAACTTGTACATCTGTCTTCAACTGATTACTTTTCAAATGGGCTGAAGCTGTCACCCTTAAAGAGGTGAGAAAGAGAAGTGGCAAATTTAATCCGAGTACATATTATCTATCGCTTTGGCATCCCCGCTATATAATACAGACAATGGCAAACCATTTGATAAAAATTAATTAACAAGATTTGTGATCTTTTTGACTTTAAGCACGTAAATCTTCTATGTACCTGCTTGCCGCTATGGTCTTGCTGAGCATTCCATAAGACTCTATGCAACCTGCTCAAGACATTTTTGTCTCCCAATCCCAACGGGATTGGCATGAAAGATGGAAGAAGCTTTGTGGGCATAGAGAAAATATCGCACACAACCAAGCACATACACCATATTCACTTGATTTTGGAAGTTTGAAGCAATCCTGCCACTCGAAGCGTCAAGACCCTCCTTAAGACTTGTATTCAAGAAGGGCTCACTGAGGAAGAAAATTCTCGATTCGTCTTACTGAGTTAGAAGGCAATTGATGAAAAGAGGTAAAGCCCACAAAACCTTGAATGTTTTATTCAAGCTCGCTATCTCGTGCTTTATAAGAATGTTCGCTAGGTGCTTTCAAGTTGGAGATCAGTTCTTGGCGGTCGAAGACCAATCATACTCCGCACAGTCTGAGGGCAAATTTACCTCAAAGTGGGTGGACCATATTGTCTTACAAGAAGCATATTCAATGGTGCTTACAAGCTTGTTGATTTTTGATGGCTTAGGATCGGTCCTATTAATGCCAATTTCTAAAGAATACTATTCTTGAAGTCCGATGATGCTCCTTAAGGTAGCGAGCCTAAACTGCATGTCACTCCGGCCCGCAAGTATAAACTGTGTACGACCACAACCAAAAATAAATAAATAATAATCACTCAAATTCCCTAGAACTACGTTGTGACGTGATCTCTTATAATTGAGGTACATAGGCGCTTAGAACCATATTCTAAGTTCAGTTGCTGAGTGTAAAAAAAAATGTTCCCACTTAAATTCAAAGAAAGTCAAGCGATATGCATATTATCTTTTGTCTCAATCAAACTTTAAGACTTGTACGAATATGATGGGTTTATGGGAAGTGCAAACTTTATATTTTTTTTGAAATTTTTTCAAGTAAAGTTCTAAAACTTGTTACGAGTTTGAAGCATCGTATTCCACAAAATTCAAAGTCAAGTTTAATGAGCAACTAATAAAAATGTGAAACTTGCGCTATATTCATTCGTAATTGACCTGGAAAATGCGACATGACTTTCAATTAATAAAATCTTGCAATCAAGAATTAACGAGCATTGGAAAGCTAAAAAGTACAATAAAGTAAAAAAACGAGTCTAATCTAGCGTAACTTGTAGTTGGTCAAATCTTTTCGACTAGCCTCCAAGCACTCTCTTTTTCTGTTCATGCGAATTGAATCTTCATGCATTAATAAAATCATATTTTCATACGAGGATCTCTCAACTCTCCGTAGTTTACAATCTTGGCTTGAATCTCCTCGACGTTCTTCTTAGGCAGCTTCTAAAACAGCTTCAGACCCTCTCGATCTCCTTGTAAGTTTTCTGCTTCCGCTTAACGTTCTTTTAGCGTTCGGTGGTATGAGAGACATGTTTTGCCTTCCTCCATTTCTCTACTTTAATACTTAGAAGATGCTCCTTTGGCATTTGAACCTGTAAGTTACTCTTCCTATCTTCACGCCTTGTCAACAAATTCAGAGAATGTGTCTGTGATCATAAAAAGTAGCATATCAAAAAGAGAATCTACCAAGCGTTTAATATGAAAGATCTAATAATTCATCTTCAACTCATAATCCTGAAAATCTCATAATATAATCTTCTTTGTAAGATGAAATCTTGTTTAAGATGTTCTGGAAAAGTTTTCTAAGGATCCTTCTACCAAAGACCCAAAGATTATTCCTATTTGTGATTAAACAACCCACCTCTTCCTTCAAAGACAAATATACACCAGTTTAATCTTGGGAGAACTCGGGAACGCTCATGTAGTTTGAGGTGATACAAACAACCCTGGTTTAAAGTTTTTTTTGTCCCGAGAAGTAATGACACTGATGGTTACAGTGGCATGTGTATCTTATCACACCATCGTCTATTTGGGAAAATTGGGTTTGTTTGCCTTCGGTCTCAATATCGCATTAACTCTTCGCACTTGTGGCCTCTCACGCGGTGATCCTTGTAAATGTCCTCAACATCAACCTACAAATGAAGGTCAGTTTAGCAAGGTCCATTTTATTTTAATTTATTATTTATTTTTCAAAATACATAAATACATAAATAGATAATATATAATAATATTATATATATATATATATATATTATAGATTATAGATATATATCTATATAGACCTTGTTACTCTTAATTTGTCAATGATCGAGCAGGACCTTATTCCTCGGAATTGTCATGATCTAGAAGGATTATCGACCCTTCGGAGCTCCGTCTACAATTTCAACCCCAGATAGTATCAACTCTTTTGCCTCTTCCAACATCGATCTTCTATTGTTGCTTGTTTCTTGAAGGGACCGTTTACTATAGAAATAAATGTGTGGGGGCATTTCTCTTAATCGTGGAGTATTGACCAGTTCTTTCTTAGATTCCCTAGAAAGTTAAGCTTCTTTCACTTTGATTTTGGGAGCAAGTTGATGTCCTTGACTTATTGAAAGTGTTTTCTCGATATCTTGAATTTTGTCTTCTAGAAGGGTACAAATTCTTATCCAGCTTTTTCCAACCATACCTCCAAAAAATTATCTCAGAAACGTTCAGAGGACCTCTCCCCCCAAGAATGATATTTTGGGTGTTAACTAAAGCTTTTTTTTTGCGGAAGCTTACCGCAGGAGGAAATGTCATTTTAGACATAGTCACAAGTGATACACGCATGCGCCGAGTATCCTAAGGCCTTCATCAAGTGACTCAACACGAACATCATGTTCTACATAGCCAGGATTTATCTTGATGGAAACCAAATTGAGACTACATTAGTGCGGACTATTGGCCAATGACAAAGGAACCTCCCCTCCTCAATTAACAGAATTAAACGAATGGCTCATAAAATAAGCTTGATCCAACTCTGATGATGTTTTCATTATCAATATAATAAGTTGATAAGGCCTTCTAAGGCAATGGTGCATTCCATCAATTGTTCTCCGCTCCCCCTAATGAATATCTTTCTTGCCTCATCTTTGTCAAAATACTTTGGCAGCACCTTCTCCAGAATATACCACCATTGTTGGTAGAGAAGGTCCCCCTAGTAAAGGATGGTGTGTTTCAGATAAATAAGCAAGCCAACTCATAGACATAGTGAATGGGAAAAAAAACTTACATGGTCCCAGACTTTGAAGAATTTGAATTTATTTAACGCATGATATTGCTGTTAAACTTGGACATCCTGCAAGGCTAACTCCCTTTTAAAACCGCTCCGCCAGTATACTCTGTTATCTTAAAGTCTCACGTAGAATGAATTGCCTTCTTCAGACGGAAGTAAAAAGGCACATATGTAAGGAGCCTGTTTAGTCGTTTTTGAGCAGTCAAAATTTATTTCCCTTTCTGGAAAACCTGGCTGAGACGACTGATACCACGACTGATCGTCAATGGTCACGACGAACCGCGATGGGTTCTCTTCCAAACACTAGATTTCTTGGATTTTGGTACTGAAATCGACCCCTGAACTTTGTTATGGCATGGCAGGACCTTACCGTCACAAGCGTAACGGACCGTCACAATGCCCTTCAATAAGTTCAGTCTCCCATGATTTCTGTGACAACTCACAGGCCGGACTGTCGCAGGCATGACGGCCCGTCACAGGCTAGCGTAATCCCAAGGCTTGGTCGGATTTCTGTTAATTTTTTAAGGGCATTTGGACTATTCCTCTTATAATTATAAAGTTTAAGGGTTTAATGTTAATACATTTAATTACTTGGGCTTTTCAAAAAAGGAGACAAACCTTGGAATTCACATATGTGGGTACTTACAACAAATCTTTATACTTACTATAAGTAAGTACCCAATTAGCGGTCAAACAGACCAAGAGCGGTTTTTTAACTAAAAAAAATAAAAAGGAACAAGAGACAGCAGATGTGGAGAATACGAACCGAAGATGGAAGCAAGACTTGAAAGATTAGCTTTGCTTGATCCGAATTCTTCGGTGGAAGGTATGTTGTATGTTTTATGCTATTCGTATAAACTCTTAATAGAGAATGATATGTATTGGGTAGTATTGTACAACCCTTCTATATGCTTAATTGTATGCTTTTTATGAATGTGATTACAATAGTGATAAATAAGCATGATGAAGCTATAAATCCGAAATCTGAAAACCCCTAATCTGCCTTGTTATGAGATTGATGATGCCTTGGTATAAAAGACAGGCTTGATTAACTAAAGTGATGAAAGTAGATGAACGAGTTTCCCGAACCGACACGTAGAATAGGGGAAAACGGGGTGTCCCGAACCAACACGTAGAATAGGGATCGAGTGTCACGAACCCGACACGTAGAATAAGTGGATCGGGTTGTCCACGACCGACACGTAGAACTTACAGGGGATCGGATTGTCCACGAACCACACGTTGAATTTAGGGATCGGGTGTCACGACCGACACGTAGTATATGGAGCGGAGTGGTCACGTACTGACCTGAGATAAAATAATCATAATGAATCTTGAAAGACGTAAATATACTCAATCTATGAAACCTAATTCCAAATGGGTATGACATTGAAGGCTTGAGTCTCATGGGTGACTTGGCGGTGCTTATTAATGATTAGAGAAGTTGTTTTGTTGCATAATGTTTGAGTATTGTAGTCCCGATTATAATATTCTTTGATATATACTGTTTTCTATTTTGAGTTAGCCGATATGCCTACTCGTAACTTGTGTTTTGTATGACCCCTTATTTGTATGTTTCCTTCTATTGTTATTTGCTGGAGTGCAGCAAACGTACCATCATATTCAACTAAACCGCAACGCTAGCCAGTCTTCATCCAACGTTGGACTTTAGGGTGAGCTAGTGCTTCTGCTTGGACTGGATATCTTTCGTCATGTCTTGATGCCTTGAAGATCCTGCATGGACAGCCTTTCTTCTTATTTTAGCTTCTTTAGTTACTCTTAGATTAGTAATTTGAGGATAGATATTCTTGTGGTGATGACTTTTCCAGGTTTTGGGAATAAAATATTGAGTTTTTATAAGTTTATTTTAAATCATTTTTTCATTAATGAGTTTTGAAGTCTTCCGCATTATATTTGTTATTTAATGGTTGAAAACGTTGGGAATTTTGGGATGGGTTGGTTCGCCACATCGGTAGGTAGTGTGGGTGCCAGTCGCGCCGTTTTTGGGTCTTGACAACCTTTATATCAGAGCATTAGGTTCGTTGGTCCTCATCACAACAGAACGTCTATAGAGTCTTAGGAACGGTAGGGACGCCTTTCTTTTCTTGAGAGGCTATAGGACTTTATGCGGATTCCATTCTTTCTTTCTTTCGTCTAATTACTTTGGATCCAATTGTTATTTAGGTGATACAAATTTGGTATCTACCATCTTCCACTCTATTTCGCAGATGGTTAGAACTAGAGCAACGACTGCGCACACCAGCACCGTCAAGACAAGAAGCGTCGGAGGCAGACACTGGGGCTGTAGCTCGAAGAGGAGTAGTGGACAAGAGGCCCTGGAATTCGTTCGTGGAGAAGTCCTCTAGAGAAGAGACGAGCACCTATCCCATTGGTACTAGTCGGTGGACTCTCTACCAACTGAGGAATTGTTAAGAGAGGGTGATCAATTGGGAAGAATGAACAAGTGCAAATGAGAATTGCCACCCCCACCTACCCCAGAAGATGAATCATCAGGTTCTTGCTTCTCTGCGGGTTATTTGATCAGGGCCGACACCCTCCAGTGTTTTCATGCACCAACACCCCTCCTATTCTGGAGGTACAACATGCAGCACTATGGCTCCCCGTCATGGTGATGCCTCATTGGAAAAGGCCACGTTTTGCCTCCTCGTCTGACCACAGGCCTATAATGACAAATGATCAGATCGCATAACTTTCCAGTAATTTCTTGAAATTGGAAAACCTCCATCTTCAAGGTGCTGATCTGAGGATGCCTATACGATTATTCTGGTTGAACTGTCAGAGCTCTACACAAATGGGTAATAGTAGAACGATTTGGTGTTTGAGTTTTTGTGACTTATTCAGTTTCAAGGGAAACGCCAACATGTGGTGGCGTCAACTGTTGAAGTGTCCAACCAACGAGGAACCTCCACCTATTACTTGGGCATCATTCTCTACTTGTTTATGAGCAATATATTTCCCCGGACCCTTTGAGAGATAGGAAAGAGATGAGTTCTTGATCCTAGAAGCAAGGTAGGATGTCGGTTACTACCTGCATCTGAGGCTAATGTTTCGTGCATTAATCCAGTAATGCCCACCCAACTAATATTTTAGTCCCACACACAGAGCGGATTCGCCGTTTTGTAAGTGATTGAGGTCAGAATTGCGGATTTCAAGCCTTCACGTAGTTGGCTATGGCAAAATCCTTTCACGTAAGTGGTAGGACTTCTTATAGAGTGAAGGAGTGAAGCCAGATGACTTTCACATGCAGCATCGACTCAAAAGGTTCACGAAATGGAGGTGAGTTTAATGTCTTACTCTAGAGGATCAAGGTTCAGAGGTTACTCATTTCCGACCCAATTCAGTCTTCACTATCCAGACTGTAGTTGTGGGGTCCCACTCAAGACACGGCAACTACTTCTCTGAGAACCTATGCTTTGACTCCAGGAGTGTTATGAGTGGGGGAGACCTGAACTATTAATGAGGAATTTTCCAAAAAACATCTTTATATACCCCCAATACGCTACGAGGTAGAAGTGGTCATGGTAGAGTCCGTTATTCTGAGAACGCGGTGGCCGAGGTAATGGTGGTCACCAAAACGCCGGGGGTATACGGGAAAACTGAAGCCCCTACAACACACTCCAACATGGTAAGGAGGCAATGAGAAGACAGGTGATAGGGCCCATTGTTACGCTTTCCCGGGGGCGGTCTGAAGCGAGCCATCAGATGCTGTTATCACAGGTAATCTTTTTGGTTGTGAGTGCATGGCTTCTGTCTGTATTATTTGAATCCTGGCTCCCATTTTCATATTATCTTCGCCATTTGCTAATGGTCTTAATTTAAAATTGTGAAGGGCTTGACATGCCCTATTCGTGGTTTCTACTTCGTGGGTGAGTCTGTTATAGTTGAAAAGGTATAATAGTCTTGTCTTGTGACTTTTTGTGGGGAAGCAATACTCATTTAGACTTGGTTATCTGAGAAATTGGTTTGATTTCGTGTAATTCTGGGGGACTTGGCCTTTCTCCAAATTTTTGGCAATATTGGATTGTCAATTCTAAAACTTGACTTTAGCCAGCCTAGGACAGATCCTTTAGTGTGGGAGGGTGACTACACTTCACAATCCGGTTTGTATCGTCTCCTTTCTTTCGTGCTAAGAGAATTGTTAGTAAGGTTTGTTTAAGTTTTTCTTGGCACAACACCTCTGGGATGATACTACCCAAGTACCTTATTGATCTTTTCGATAGTCCGCGTGTTTTTTTTAGAATGTGTTTTCCCTGCAGACCTTCCTGGTATGGGGCCACCGGATAGAGATATTCACTTCTGCATCGATCTTGGACACGTTCTCTCCCCATTGCTATACCCCTTATAGAATGGCTCCCGCGCTGAGTTAAGGGAGTTAAAGGCTTCAACTTCAAAGAGTTTGTTGAGCAAAAGGCTTCAGTAGACCAAAGTGCATCCCCTTGGGGTGTCCTGTTTGTTTGTGAAGAAGAAAGATTGGAGTCTTCGGATTTGCATAGATTATCGGCACCTTAATAAAAGTACCTATTTAAGAACGGGTATGCCGCTTCCCGTATTGATGATTTGTTCGATCAGTCTTACCAGTTGCTTGATAACCTTCTCAAAATCGACTTGAGGTCGGTTATCATCAATTTGAAATACGGTAAGCAATGTGCCAAAGACTTCTTTTCGAACAATTATGAAGCATTATGAATTCTTGGTAATGTCCTTGGCCACTAACGAATACCCCTGCTGCTTTCATGATCTTAATGAACGGGATTTTTTAATCCATATGTGGATCTCTTTGTGATTGTATTTATGGATGATATTACTAATATCGCCTCCCAGAGTAAGAAGGAACATAGGAGCATTTTATAATTGTTTGTTGAAATGTTGAGGGAGAAAAACTTTATGCCAAATTCTCCAGTGTGAGTTTTGGATAGATTCCAGTGTCCTTCTTGGTGGCAACGCTGGTTTTCTAAGATGGAGTGATGTGTGGATCCTTCTAAGCTCGAAGTAGTGAAACATTGGTAGACCTACTAATGTGTTCCGAATAGAGGAAGCTTTGTATGGGTTCATCCAGTGTTACTACACCCAACTCGATTTATCAAGGGATTCCTCTTCTATGCTTCCCAAGTTGACGAAACTTGGACAAGAAAATGTTCCCATTTGTGATGGTCCGGATGAATTGAGGAACGCTTTCCAGAAACTCATAGACTCCATGGCTGACTACCGCACCTAATCCTTAGCCTTGCCAGTGGAGGGTATAACTTCATTGTTTTTATTGGTGATGTCCAGACTAATTAATGTTTTGGGTTGCCGTGCTAATTGCAAGAGAAAAAATGTAATTGTCACTTATGCTCGAGGCAATTGAAAAGGTGCAAAAAAATGAACGTAATATCCGATCCCCACGCTTTAGAGCTTAGCTGCGGTGGTGTTGTCATTAAAGCATGGAGAACACTATCTATTATGGGGTTTTAAAGTTTGGAATCCTAACTGACCAATCGTAGTCCTACAGTAGGTCTTTTACTCGAACATATTTGAATTTGAGACAGAGTATATGGATGAACTACTGTAAGGACGACGATATTACTACCTCTTGTATCATCCTAGGAAAAGCTAATGTTGTGGAAGAACACGCCCTTAAGCAGAAAAGCATGGAGCATGGGTAAGTTGTAGTTCACTTTGCAAGCCTCTCAGACTCGTTCCATTCCTAGGAGGTTCAGACTCTAGCCAATGAATTATTATGACGGTTAGAAGTAAATGAGAAGGGGAGTGGACTTTGTTTTGAGCCAGCTGTGTGTGAGGCGAGATCTTCCTTTCTTGACAGATCAAGGGGAAAAACAATTTTATGATTGAGAAACAAAGGCCGAATTTGGGATATGGTTAGCGAGGAGAAGGTTAAGAATCAATATATTGGATGAGGTAAGGTGTTTTTGAGAATTAAGGGAAGGGTATGTGTGGCCCTGTTTTATGAGTTGGAATTCATCCACACTATTCTTAACAGAGGCTCATAGTTTTCCGGATATGTAAATACATCCTCGGTGCAACAAGATATACCGTGCACCTAAAGCAACACTTTTGTGAGTAGACATGAATCGCGAAATTGTTGATTTTTTTTTTGCGAAATGTCCCAATTGTCAGCAAGTAAAGTATGAACATCAGAGGTCCGGAGGACCACTTTCAGAGAAATGCCCATCTCCTGAATGGAAGTTGGGAGAGATTGCAAGGGCCTTCGTGGTTGTTTTCCAAAACTTGGGGAAGTTTGATCTCTTGGGTAATTGTGATAGGGTTTTAACTAAGTCCGCTCACTTCATCCGGTCAAGGTGAACCTACATGCAGAGAAGTTAGCCAAAAATCTATATCTCAGAAATTGTTCGGTTTGCTGGAGTTCCCTTTCATCAATATCAGATAGAGGTTACGCCTTTACTTCTAGTTTTGGAGGACAATTGCATGCTTATTACTGCATTCCACCCTCAGATAGATGGAGAGGTCCCCGAGTGACGATTCATTATTGGAGGATATGCTTCGTGCCCTGTGTCAATAGAATTTGGTGGTCATTGGGATAAACTTCTTACCCTTAGTGGAGTTTTCATACAATAATAGCTAATCGACTTCCTCAAGTATGTGATATGGCTCCTTTCGAAGCAATTGTATGGGAGGAGATTTAGGTTCTCCCATTAGGAGAGTTGGGGGGGTTTATGCATTTGAAGTTAGACCCTGGATACTGACCTTTTGAGGGATTCTTAGAGAAGGTGAACTCTATCAAGAAAGCTTTTAGCGACTCAAAGTCGGCAAAAGAGTATGGCCAGATCGAAAGGTTAGGGACTTGGAGTTTCATGAGGGTGAGCAGTCTTGCTGAAGGTTTCACCCATGAAGGTGTTATCGGCGATTTGGGTAAAAGGGTTAATCTTAGTCTGAGCAATATTGTCCATTTGAAGTTCTGAAGCGAGTAGGGGAGGTGGCCTTCATAATTTAATACTTGCCTCCAGGGCTATAAGTGAGTGCACCCGTATTTCATCTGTCTATGTTTAAAAAGATACCATGGGGATGGAAACTACACATTCGTTGATTCAGTTCTGCTTGATGAGAACTTGTCTTATGAGGAAGGAGCCTGTTGCCATTTTAAAGATAGAGAAATTCGCAATTTAGAGAATCAAGGGAGATTGGCATCCATCAAAGTCCAATGGAAAGAAATTTGACCAGTTGAAGAGGCCCTTGGGAGAAGAGTCTGATATGCAAGAAAGCTACCCACACCTGTTTACAGATTCAGGGTACTCCTTTTCACTCTTGTTTTTCTTCTAGTGTCGTTCGCGGATGCAAACAATGGGTAAATTGGTAGCTATTTTAAGACCTCTTTCCGTCGTTTTGAGCATCAGATTTTAGTTTCCTGGAAAAAACGGGCTGAGACGACGGATACCACGATGGACCGTCATGGTCACGACTGACCGTCCGAGGGTGTCCTCGTTCCAAACACTTATATTTCTGGAATTTGGGTACTGAAATCGACTCCCTGATAACTTTGTGATGGCCATGGCAGGGGACGGACCGTCACATGCGTGACGGACCTCACAAGGCCCTTCGTAAATTTCAATCTCTGAATTCTGTGACGACTCGTAGACGGACCGTTGCAGGCACGACGGCCCGTCCCAGGCTTCGTAATCCCAGGCTGGTCCGATTTCTTTTATGTTTTAAGGGGCGTTTTGGACTAATTCCTCTTATAATTATAAATTTAGTGGTTTAATGTTAAAATTTTAATTACTTGGGGGTTAAAGAGACAACCTTGAAATAAATGTGGGTTTACTTTTTACCATCTTTTATACTTAATTTATAAGACAATTAGGGTAAAAGCAGAGGTTTTTAATAAAAAAATAGAACAACAGAGAGAGAGGGGAAACGAATGAAGAGGAAAGCAAAGACTTTGAAAGATTACTTGGCTTTATCACGCATTCTTAAATGGTGGGGTAGGTTTTAATGGTTTATGCTATTCGTAGTAAACTCTTAATAGGGAATGATAATGTTTGGGTAGTTTGTAAAACCCCTTCTATATGCTTAATTGTGATGCTTTTTATGAATGTGTTACATAATGGTGAATAAAATAAGCATGATGCAGCTTTCTTGGAATCCAAATCTTGAAAAAAACCCTAATCCTGCCTTGTTTTAATGAGATTTGATGTGCTTTGGTATAAAAAGAAGGCTTGATGAACTAAAGTGATAAAGTAGTAGAACGGGTTCACGAACCTACCACGTAATTAGGGGAACGGGTGTCAACGACAACACGTAGAATGTAGGGTATCATTTGTCCACGACCGACACGTAGAATTAAGGGGATCGGGTTTCAGAAACCGACACGTCAGAAGTTAGGGGATCAGGGTGTCACGAACCGCACGTAGAAAATTATGGGATCGGGTGTCACGAACCGGACAACGTATTATATGTAAGCGCGTGTCACGTACCGACATGGAGAGAAATAACATAAGTAATCTTTGAAAACGTAAATATACTACAATCTATGAGACCTAAGTCCCCATGGGTAATGGGCATTGAGGTTTGAGTCCTCATGGGTGAACTTGTGCGGTGCCTTATTAATGATTATAGAAGTTGTTGTTTGCTATATGTTGAGTATTATAGTCAGTTATGTATTATTTGATATAATCGTTTTCTATTTTGAGTTGGCCGAATATACCTACTCATTACTTGTTTTTGTACTGCCCTATTGTAGTTTCTTTCTTCTTTGTTGTTGTGGAGTGCAGCAACCGTACCATCATCATCAACTCAACCAACAACTCTAGCCAGTCTTCATCACGTCGGATCTCAGGGTGGCGATAATGCTTTCGCTTGACTGGTCATCTTCGGCATGTCTTTGATGCCTGAGATTCCGGCATTGCCTGCTTTTACTTATTGTAGCTTCTTGATACTACATTAGATTAGTAAATTTGAGGATAGATGTTCTTGTGGGGGATGACTCCAGGTTTTGGGAATAAATAGTATTGAGTTTTTGATAAGTTATTTAATCGATTTTCATTAATTAGTTTTAAGTCCTTCCGCATTATTTGTGTGATTATGGTTGAACGTTTTGGGAAAATTGGATGGTTGGTTCGCTCACATATTCAGGATAGTGTGGTGCCATCGCGCCCGTGTTTGGGGTCGTGACACAATAACCAACAATGACAAAAAGGTCCGTCAAGATACTCTCATATTTCCTGATTGTTTCGCTGCTAGCTTAGAAATACCATATCTTGAAGTAATTGACCATGTTTGCTTATCGCGTAGGTAATTTCCTCCTGTAGGATTAGAGTAAGAACGACATACGCGAGATTATCTTCTCTTTTCTTGGGGGAGGTAGCTCCATATTTGAGATCTTCTTGTCATCCAAAATTGTATTCATTCATTAAAAGATATTCCCTATTACCATGATTTTCTCTTTAAGGTGATTTGAAAATGCAGCAAACTATATTCAAAGTTCGAGGAAGAAATCTTTCTCTCCAGAATTATCATTAAATCCTGTAAGTTTCAGTGGAGTTTTGGTATCACTTTCTTCGTAAGGGTATCGTTAATTTGGAAACTACAGAATTGCAAGTCCCAAGAGATATGATGTTTCCCCAGCAGATGTAAGTAATTTATTTGTTTGAGGCACCAACCCTCACAAAAGTTTTGTTAATATTGGAGTTCCGATCATAGTAAAAAGTGAAGCAAATACAGCATCACGGAATACAAAGCACTGTTTATAGTTTGCCCATTTTGCGTAAGACATCTTCTGTCATTTCCCCCCAGTTTTACCCGGAATGCAACGAGATTCACCTTCCAACCACAATGTTGTCGCCCCAACATATTCTTCTTGAATCATGCGGCGACCTAAATTTGCAAAAGGTCCTCGCAATGTTTCTGACGATGAGGAATTGGTTTCTTCTCAAGATACCATACTTAGAGGTTGATTAGATTTATGATCGTATTCAAATGTCCAACTTTTCTATAAAGTGTGTTTCTCAATTTGTGGCCATGATCAACATAACAACCAACACATATTCTGACCAAAAACTTAGTTTTCCATCGTACTACCCTCTAATCACACGATGAATATTCGACGTTAGAAGATGGACAAGTATAATTCCCCCCCCTCCCTTGAAGAAAACCATTGTTCAAACTGCATAGAATAAGAAGTAAATAAAAGTGTTTAATGTTTATTTATAATAATGCACGAAAGAAGATAAAACTCGAAAAAGAGGGTCGTTAAGAAGGGGGCGAATATAATTGGGACATTGTACACCTTGAGTTTATCTCAGGCGGGAGAGTTACCACGTATTCCTATTAAAAGCTTCAAGATGGTAAGCATTCCAGGACCTTGTAACACCTTGAGTTTATATTTCAAAGGCGGAGTCGTTAACACGTAATCCTATTAACGCTTCAATACTGGTTTAAGGCATTGAGGACCTTGTACACCTTGAATTTATTTTCAAGGCGGGAGCGTTCCAACGGGTATCCTATTAAAGCTTCAAGATGGTTAATCACCAGAACTGTAACACCTTGAAGTTTATTATATTCAAGGCGGGAAGCGTTACACGGTATCCCAATAAAGCTTCGAGTTGGTTAAATTCAGGATCTTGTAACACACCTTGGAGTTTATTTTCAAGGCGGGAGTGTTACAACACAGTATTTTAGTAAAGCTTCATGGTTCAGCCATTCGGGACCTTGGTAACACCTTGAAGTTTTAATCTTCAAGGCGGGAGCGTTACACGTATTCTAGTAAAAGCTTGCAAGTTGGTTAAGCATTCGGGACCATTGTAACACCTTGAATTTATTTTAAAGCCGGATGCGTTCAACGGTATTCTAGTAAAGCTCCATGGTCAAACTTTGGACCTGTAACACCTTGGTTTTAATGTCAGGCGGGAGCCGTTACACGATATCCGATTAATCTTCCAAGATGATCTAGCATTCGGGACCTATAATCTTGGACTTTCTTTTCAAGTCGGGAGCGTTACACGTATTCTTAGTAAACTTCGGTTGAGCATTTAGGAATCTTGTAACACCTTGAGTTTATTTCAAGGCGGGAACGGTTACCCGGTATTTCGAGTTTATCCTCCAGTCGGTTTGGGGTGATCGTTAAAGCAGAGACGTTATTAAATATATATATATATATATATATAAATATCTATATATATATATATATTATATATAGTATACTTAAACCCAGGACCTGCAAACCTAAAAAAATGAAAGGAACGAAGTACAAAAAAATATACATAAAGAAACACATACATGTAGGCTCGCGTTTGCACTTCGAAAATCTACGAGAAAGAGAAGCTCGTGATGATTGATGTTGAGAATAAAAAATATGGTGCCCTCTATTTATAGATGTTAATATGGATTATGGCGGTGGAGGAATCCATATCCTATACCAATTCTAATTCAATTCTTTAGGTGGTAATGCCACTAAAAGAATTCATATTCTATACAAATTATAATTCCTTTTTGCTAAAAAAAAAAATCCTAAGGAAGTATGACAGTAGGCATTGAATAATGAAATAAATGTATTATTGTATTTAACAAAACGAAACGGCTAAATAAATCCTTTTCACATCTACCATTAGATTGTTTGCTTATTATCCTTTATCCTAACATCAATTGACTACAGGATCATTGGAGGTTTTGCAATATATATCTAAATATCTTCATATGTTTTCATTACGTTAAGTGTAAATAACCATAAGCGAAATCATGGTAGATAATTATCTTAAGTAAGACTTCAAGCCTAGTCCCCTCTAAAGATAAAATATCTCGACAAGACTTGAGCAGGGCGCATTTGTAATCAATTTAAAATTTATTAAATATAAATTTATAAAAATTATTTTGATTCTATTGAATTCATAAATTTATTAAACAAAACTTAAATATGGTGGATTGATATATTAAGTAAATATTTAAGTTCCAATAATATGGATTTACTTAAAGTCTAAAAATTAATGATTTGGCTATTTTGGAATGTAACCCAATTTGTTAAACCCAATTATCATCTTCATTCTATAGCCTTTTCTTGGCGCCCGTGTGCAGATTGATGTGGCATGCCAAGTCAAATCAGAAAACCCAATTAATCATGAACATGTGTAAAGATGACAAGTCCACTCCATAAGCCCAAATGTCATGTCACTGTAAATCGTATGGCTGACGGAATCCTGTTCCAAATCGCAACTTACTCCTCGATCTAAAACTATAATAAGGGTCCCTCATATTCAGAATAGAGACAGAAAATTCTAAACAGAAAGATAGAAAACTCTTTGGTACAAACGCCATTTAATTCTTTACAAAGCCCAAGTTAAGAATTCAAGCATTCAAGTTCAGAACGAATCAAGATCAAGACCACCAATCAGAACAAGCTGAGCCCTTGTTCAAATAAAAGTCAATCCAGGTAAAGTTCAAGTTCAAGTTTAACAGAGTTCAAGAACAGCTTTAAAGGCCCCTGAATTTTATATTTGAAAGGCGAATTCAGAGGAATTATAGAGATTTGTAACACTCGCATTTGAAATAATAAAATCGTTGGTTGCTAAATTTTCGTTCTTGATTATTGTTTTTTTCCGACGACGAAGTTTATTGTCTACATGTATATTTATTTAAAATGACAGAAAATATGCACAACAAAATTTATTTCAATTACAGATATGCTGAAAACATTCGAGCCTATTATCATGATTTCTATGTGTTTAACATGGTGAAAAATATGGCAAATGAAAAAAAAAGAAGAAACAATTTGATTATTAACACACTAAAAATTAGTTTATAATTCCTATATACATGATTTTTAAGTGATTTAATAATCAACACATTTAAATAACACATATAGACATGATTTCCAAAATTGTTTCATATATAAGATTGCTTTAGAGTTATACATATTGCAATAAAAATAACATATGAAAATATACACAACATTAAAATAAACAAAATTTTGTCCGAAATTTCTTCTAGGCCACTCTTCATCATCTTGAACTTTAAGTTCAAAATCTACTATAATAAGAAAGGTAACACATATACAATGAAAACATTATTATAATGTAAAGTACCCATAGTAATAAATTACTCTCATATTTACTTATATAAACAACAAACTGTCACGACCCAAAACGAACGCGACTGGCACCCACACTTACCCTTCCTCCTATGTGAGCGAAACCAACCAATCTAAACCCTGACATTTCATATAATTATCAACATAAATAATGCGGAAGATACTTCAAACCATTAATGAAAATCCATTGAATAACTTCTGAAAAATCAACATCTATTTTTTCCACAAATCTGGAAGTCATCACCACAAGACCAGCTTGGATCAATTACTAAACTAAGAGTATTTAAGACGCTAAAATAACAAAAGCTCGTCTACTGCAAGAACTTCCCAGGCAATCAAGACATGAGGAAGAAGATGCAGTCCAACTAGAAGCATTAGCTCACCCTGAAATCCGTTGTAATGAAGACTGGCTTATACAGTTTCGGTTGAGTTGAAGACGCGGTATGTTTGCTGCCTCAACATATAACAACTAACAGAAACAGACAAGTAGGGTCCCGTACAAACAACGAGTACTGAGTAAGGTATCTCGTTCCCAACTCCAAAAATAGAAACAGTAATATCAAATAATATCATATATCAACTACAATACTACTCACTTGTAAGCAACAACATTCTATACTCATTAATAACAACCGCAAGTTCACCCATGAGGACTACAACCATCAACGCCATACCCATTTGGGCATTAGGTTCATTAGATTGGGTATATTAACATCTTTCAAGACTCATTATGTTTATTCCTCTTGTGGTCGGTAACGGACACTGCCCGTGTCACGACCCAAAACCGAGCCGCGACTGGCACCCAACCACTTACCCGCCTAGTGTGAAGCGAACCCCCCCCCCCCAACCAATCTAAACCGTTAACATTCACTATAATGTCCAAAGAAAGTATTGCGGAAGACTTAAACTCATTAATAAAACCAATTCAATACTATTATTTCCCCAAAATCTAGAAGGCATCACTACAACAGAACATCTATGATCAAATTATAACTAAGAGTATTCCTAAAAAGCTAAAAATAACCAAAGCCTAGTCCATGCCGGAACTTCAAGCCATCAAGACATGGAGGAAGAAGATCCAGTCCAAGCTGAAGCTTAGCTCACCCGAAATCCGGTTGTAATGAGACTGGCTAGAGTTGCGGTTGAGTTGAATGACGACGGTATTTGCTGCACTCCACAAAATAACAAAGAAGAAACCATAAAAGTAAGGGGGGTCATAACCAAACACAAGTACTGATTTAGTATCATGCCAACTCAAAATAAACGCAATATATCTCAGATAACATCATAAATCAAACTAATATTCTTACAGGTGATAGCACAAGTATAAACATCATTTATAAGTCCCCAGCCAAGTTTCATACATGAGGACTCACCGCCTCACTACCATACTCCATTTGGGAAATTGGTTCATTAGATTGAAGTAATTAC